>CAMPDV010000601.1:0-230030 GCA_946699065.1 Loxodes magnus
CTTTTTATATTTTGCTGTTATGGTTTTAAAGGCAAGATTTAAGATTCTCGTCTAGAATCTCACAAATCTTGGAAAAGCGCTTCAGCTACTTTAGGATATAATGTCAGCAAGTTTTTTCTTTATTTTCCAAATAATTCTAGAGATATAACTCTTCAATTTAGCTCAATTGCTACATAAACTACTCATAATCCATATTCCCAAGTCTATAAAGTTCTTCCTTCTTGGCGTCCAACTTATCCAAGTACATCAATTACCTAACAATAAAATCCTTTTTCTTCATAAGGAATGATTTTAGCCTATATTCCTGCTAAAATATTCCAGTTATATCAATACACTCCATAGAAATTATATCTCAAGCAAATAGGAGAGAGATGAGTTTTAACATCCTTAGGTAGATTTCTTTAGTTCTTAAACATAATTATAAGTTAAATTATTACGGAACTTAAGTTATTTGATTTAAATAGCTATATTCAATTAATATGCTTACATACTAGTTCTAAAACATTCTATTATAGCCATTCTTTCTTATTATAATGCCTTTTGCTCACTTAACTTGCTAAGTTATCTTCTCAGTGATTATTATGAGAGCACAAGCTTTGAATTTCATATAATATGAATTAAATCTTAAAACAGCTTTAATGGCTTAGAAAGGATACAATGAGTATATGATATCTATAAATATAGCTTTTCTTATATTCTAGCATATTTCATACATTAAACTCCATTAAAAAGCATTTTTCCTTTTTAGTATTTTATACTATTTCATATCTCTTTAATTTCCCTCATATCAACAAGCTATTTAATTTTTAACTCTTTAAGCTTAAAATGCTTAAAAATAATTTATACACAATTAATTATAAATAGTGTTAGCTAGCTTTATCTATGATCTCTTTACTTTAAAAGGGAAAAAGGTGGAGTAAAAGAGGATAAAAATATTAATTAAAATAGCAGCTAAAGAATAAACAATGGAAGTTAAATGAGAGTTCTTGTTTATGTACTTGCTTAGTCAATTCTTGTCTCTATTATGTATCTTATCAGAAAAATCTGTGTGATAAAAGCCTCAAAAGCCATAAGATAAAGAAAATATTCTTGATATTCTTTCTGTATGTAATGGGTGAATTTTGAATGGGGCTGTATCTTTTTAGTAGAATTGAAGGATTCTACTTCTTTTCTTTTATAGGAAGTTCCTTAAGAGGCATGTAATCAGGGATTCTGTTATATTTTTATTGGATTTTAAGAACTTAAGGATTTCAGTCTCGTTAAATTATGAATCAGAATTTTTTTCTTAATATTGATAAAAACGCTATGAAGTAGCCTTTGCTTTATTTTCCATTTCTTTTGAATCCTACTAAGAAATGATATAGTGGCTTTTCCAATATTTTTACCAGAAAGCTAAAGTTTCTTCTTAAAAGCTCTATTCATCTAGTTTTATTAATGCATTTATTCAGCAAACTAGGCCTCTTCAAAAAGGCTGAAATAATTAGTCTTTACCTTCGCTTGTAAACTTGCATTAATGTTTAATATAATAAAAATGCAATAAGCATTCATATATCAGACATTTACTGAAATTAAATGGTATCTCAATCAAAGGCTTTTATTTAGGTTCCTTACCTATTTAAAAATTTATCTATTTCACTATCTCTTACTTTATAATTTTGGCTTGATACTAATTTTATTATAAGATAGATAATTTTAATTGAATTAATTAGGATAAAAGCAGGTTAAACATCTTAGCTATACCTTTAATATAATAATTAAGTTTACTTCTATTAATAAATATCAACTTAGTTGGATTAAGTATACACTTAATATAGAACTATTAACTATAACTAGTTATATCATTTGGTGAGTATCTTTGAACTATAAGAAGTTGTATAGTTAGAAATTGCTGTTGCTTGATATTAAAGGTTAAGATATTTAAATGATTGATCAATGTAAAACTGATGATCGTAGTGCTTAGATCGAGGAGTAAGTTGGGTAAATAAAACTAATATTAATGTTAAACTGATCTTTCAGAATAAATGATGTAGTTTATTTAGAATTAGGAGAATTTCATAGAGTATCGATTATTATTCCTTTATTTTAATATTTCTGAATATTAGGAGTTAGGCAAATGTAATATATGTAGAAGCATTTTTTAGTAAATCTCTCTTAATAAATGTTGATAATTAAATAAGCAAAATACATTCAGAATTTTAACTAAATGGTATTTATTAGCTTTTGCTTTTATACTCAATAAAACAGAATAAAGAATTCAAATAATTCCATGATAATAGTTTGACCTTTAATATATAAACTAACTAAGAAAATGTGATTGATAGCTTATTAAAGCCCAGTAGGTATCTATTTTCTATTAATTTATCTCAGTCAAAAAGGAATTTAATGCTATTTATGCAAAACTATTTATCTCAAAAATTATTTGAGCATTTAATGTTATTTTAGTTTATTAGTTTTGAACCCATCAGAATGAAATGCAATACAAGTATAAAAAGTTTTTCTAGCAATCTAAATAAATAAATAAATGGACTAATTAAAAACAAAAATACTATCTTTCTATTTTTAATTTTATAACTGAACTTAGAATATAAAAATGTAACTATGTAAAGTATTTCCATTGTATAAGGTTTAATTATACCTATGTCACTTTTAAAAATTTGCATCGCTTATAAAAATAACAGACTATCAATATTTATAAGTTATTTTAAATTTTAATATGTAAACTGATGGACTATCTAATGATATTAAAATTAGAAATATAATTTTAAATACCTATTAAATAGAACTAGCTTTAGAGAGGTATTGTACTCATTTTATTTAGAAATACGTTTATTTTCTTATTTTTATACGAATTTACTTAGGAAATATCTCTTAGATTTAAGGAGTAAATAAATCATATATGTAAATAAATTAAAAACTGTAAAATAAAGTTTTAGATAGGAAGCAAAGAAACTTTCTTATTATATTTAGAATCAATTTTTTAAAGGATGGTTCAAAAACAGAACTTAATAGATTTAGTGTATGCAAATAAAAGTAAAAGTCTCTAATGATAAATAGTAAGAAATTTTATAGCATTATAGATATACAAGCTTATGCTTATTTAAGTTATCTAACTATGCAACTATTATATTTATATAGATAGCTATTTTAAAAATGTATTAAAGCTATAATTTACTTTAGTCTTTGTCTTCTTTTAATTTAAATTTAATCACTAGAAGAGAATCTAATGGAATCTTTGCAATGTATCATTAAAATTTAATTATATACTTATTTGCTTGGAGTAATATGCTCTGAGGTATTACTTTAAGAGATTTAATTTATTATAATTATCAAGGTTAAGTAGAGAGTTAAATAACACAGTTTATCATTAAAAAGTTTATTTTGCTTATTCATTTGAGTAAATATATTTGATTCTATTATAGGTAGCTGCGATTGAATTAACATAAATGATTCAAATAAGCTATCTTACAATCAACTCTTAATCAATGTAATTAACTATGACTACTCTTTTTAAAAAGGCAAACTAAAAGTTATAAATAAATCAAATTCATTTACTTATTCACTCTTAAAGGTAAAGAAAGCCATCTGTTTCATATAACAAAAACACTCACTTTATTGAAACTTTGCTTTCTCTATGGATCTAAATGTTCCATTTTTTACAATCTTAAACTAAATTAAAAAGATAAGCATTAAGCTTAATAAATTATAAATATAGTAATTTAAAATATAAATTAAGCTAAAATATAATTAATAAAGTATACAATCAACATCTTATTAATTAAAATAAGCATAATTAATAATTAAAGTACTCCTTCATTAATTTGTTTAATTATCGTAAGTTAAAGAAAGAAACCTAAGAGTTATTATCAAACCTTTCTATACATTTTAGCCCTACGTATTTAGTTCTAATATTATCAACTACATCATAACTTATTTCTAGCTTTAATCATGAGATTATAAGACAAAAGATTAAAGTAGATTAATGCAATGAAATAGTAAGCTTAATAATATTTACTATAAACATTAGATAAAATAGAACTAAGTTACTGACTATCAATCACTCCTTGTATTAATGAGAAATTTCATTAAATACCATTGAATAACAAACAGACTCAGGAGTCAGAAGATAAAAATCCTGAGTCTTAAGGAATTATTTTATTCTAAATTTCCTTTTTCTCTACTCTGATTCAACTCATTAAAAACTCTTATATCGATGTCTATTTTGCTTTCCTCTTCATCTACATCAAAATCTTGATAATATTAAGAATTGCTTTTGGTTTCTATTAGTAATGTTTTAGGACTTTCAGAACACTAAAAATTAGATTTATCATTTGTTTAAGAATTTTTTTCTTCTACTCTTTGAATACGATATGAAAAAGTTTTGGATTTCAATTCTTTAAGCTTTATTCTAGACTGAGAATTAACAGATTTTCTTCAACCTTTAATATGAGATAATTAAAGTTTTTATTAAAGAGCTGCTATTTAGCTTTATCTCAATTTATAATGTTAGCACTATTCTTAAATCTTAATCTACAAATCTTCCTTAATTTACTCTTTTCCTTAACCGCCTTTTAAGTTATCCATTTTCATATTATAAATGAAAAAATAATAAAAGTTCACGGAACTCAGTGAATTTAAACAGATTTAAATTTAAAAATTAGAAAACTAAAAATTAACTTTTAATTACTGTTTATTTATTCCTAAACCATACTTACTACTTCCAATCTGTTCCTGCTTTATATTATTTTATTCTCTTAAAAATCTTCAATTACAGTATTTTAAATTATTATTCATTTATTACAGTTAAGGTTTCTGCTTTACAGTGAATATATATTTTAATATAATGCTAAATAATAGGAACTTTATAGCTTTTAAGGTTTGAAATACTGAGTTAGCGATATTTTTATTTTGTTGTTATACTTAATAGTTATTATCAGGATAAAATGGAAAGTTACTTGCAAAAAATCTCTTCTCAAAAGGAATCATCTTAGTCAAGCTACGATTAATAAAAAATACTTTAAGAACTCCAAGTCATAGAAAAAATTAAATGGAGTCTTAAAATCTTGTTCCTGGCTTTTTCTTGAGTAAAGAAGAGAAAAAAGCTCTAGAGAAAAAGCAGGCATAAAAAAAGTATCAAGAGTCTTCTTCTCCCCACTTACAAAACTAATAAAGAACCTAATAACTATAATAAACACCTCTACTATAATCCTGAAGAAGACGAATACAAGAAAAAAAGGAACTTAAAGACTACTGAGACTGATTTTAACAAGATCTGGAGGCAAAATTAGACAAAAATTGAAGCAAATGGACTGAAACAGGACTATAAAAACTTTTTTTATGCATTATTTATTAAACTAAATAAAAAATTTCTATAAACTTAACTTAATTAGATTTTTAAGTTTAATATTAAGAGTTTTCTAAAATATCTCTTTTACTTAGTTTTAAAGTGGCATGCTTTTAATTAAGCTTGAACTAGAATAGAATACTCTTTTAGTTCTTTTTAGGTAATATTTTATTAAATTGATAAAGTTTCTATGATACAAATCATAATATAAAGAAATTCTTAGGTTATTCTATAAATAGACTTGCTACTATTTTGCTATGCTTTAGAAAAATATAATAAAAGAATATCTCAAACACCTAAACTTATACATTTTAGTTCTTATTTATACTTAGACTTTACATTAATTATAGTTTTTATTTCAGTTGATATAATATTAAAAGCTATATATGATAACTTATAAGTGCATTATAGTTATAAAGATATAAGGAAGCATTCAAATACTTTAATTACTCTAAAATTATTTTAATATGCCTATCTTTAAATTTTTATATTAAGGATTCTATAATTTTTGATTTATCCTTATACATCTATACTATTTATTCATTTAAGACTAGCATCAAGAATAAACATTTAGACAATTGATTGAAACTCTAGAAAGAGAATAACAATAAAGCTTTGAATAATATAGCAATAATTAAATTTATTAATAATATTAAAAAATGGTTAGCTTCAAGAAGGTTTTTTACACTACCTCCTCAATGTAGGAGAGAAAACCTGAAGCACTTTCTTCTACCACATCTTCGCTTTAATTAGTCCAACCTTCTTTAATACGAATGGAAGCCAGACTTATAATCCAAACTCTCAGACTACACGGAACCATTTTCACTGATCAAAGAAACACGATATAATAATATACTCAACGAAAAAAGGATATCAATATATCTATGTTTGGACGGATCTCACTAAAAGGAGGAGCATAAAATAAGAAAGGAATGAGGTGGTAAAAAAAAAGTCACGTCATAAGCTATAATTTAATAAAAGAATGAACAACTAATCTCAACCAACGTCCCTGAAGAATAAATGGTAAGAGTCTACTAAAATGCCTATGATGATCTATCAGATATGGTGGTCGCAGTTTATTTTAACCACTATCTGTAAAGTACTGATTCAGTAGAGAAAAAGGCCATAGACTAAGAAGTAATAAAAGTGTTTAGAAATAAAATATGGAGCGAGTACGGACAAGCGGTGCCAAATTCATTGTCAAATAGAACGGAATAGTATATTTAATATTCAACAATGAAGAAAGATACTAGCAATTCGCTTAATTCAGGGAATGAACATTCAAAGGCGTTAGAATTCCTATCTAAGCAAGAAACTAATTAGAATACTTTGACATTCATAACTACCCAGTTTACTTCATAATAAACGAATATTCAAACATAAAGGAAGTAACGGAAGTTATGGAAAATCTAGAGGAGAGGTATAGCATACATACCCAAACACTACGATGCTAACAGGTAGCAGTGTAGTGTACTTAGATTTAAAGGATATAGACGAAGCAAAGAGGATACCAGAAGTAATAGACCTGAACGGAAACAAAATGAGAATACAGCACCCAGTAAACTTTATCTGGTGTCTATGCAAAGTGAAAGGGCACATAGATCAACAATGCAGAAGGGTGGAAGCAGCAAAAAGGAAAAAATACATACAAGAGAATTATAGATGCTTGAAGGAGAAGTTAAATTAGCAATAAACAAACCAGAATCAAAAGCAAATAAAGCAAATAAGAGGATAATTGAAGAAGGAGAGTAAATGATTATAGAGGAAGCAAGGGAAGAAGAGAAGGAAATAAAACGAGGATAATAGGAAAATAATTAAAACAACTAAACAATTAAATAATAAAAAATCTTTTATACTAAATGAATAAATAAGAATTATTTTTCATCAAAATGGAATTGGACATATGTAAGGCAGAGGGATAGAGAAATGTTCATAGAACTAAATAAAATAAAATAAAATACAAAACAAACAATTATACAATAAGATATAATATAAAAAAAATCAGAAAAAAGGATAGGATAAGTGATGGTAAAAGCGCTAAAATCTGACAGAAAAATACGAAAAAAAAAATAGCATAATGTAGTAAATAAGGAAAAGCGTTAGTTAAGAAAAATAACAAAAAGAAACAGAACAAGTTCAAGAAGAAAAAGAATAAAATGCAAGATAAAAGTGAGAAGTAAGAAGCAAACTGAAGCAAGCCTCAATTAGAATTTACTATGTTAAGAAACCTAAAAGCAAAAATGAACAATTACCCAACAACAATTAATAGGAAAAGGCAAAAGAAGAAGAATAGAATAGATAAGAAGAAGGAAAATATAGATAATAAGTGGAAAAATATTTAAAAAAAAGGAAATAACTAATAATGAAGAGAATAGGGAAGCAGAGAATGATAGATAAGATAAAAGAAAGATGGAGTAGGAAGATGAATAAAAAGAAGAAAGGGGTGGGGGATAGCAGAGGAGATGGGGAAAAAAAAGAATAAGAATAAGTCATAAAAATAGGGACAGCAAATGTTAGGGAAGTTAGAAGTGCAAAAGAGGCAATAGCCAAATTCATGACTCAAAAAAGTATCCACATAATGGCAATATAAGAGATTTAGATTGAAGATTAAAAAGATATGCTTAATACAGCAGGATATAAAAACTTAATAAATGTCGGGTCAAAAAAAGGGAAAGGAGTAGAATTCTATATAAGAAACGACATATGTAAGGAGATCAAAGAAATATAAAATGAAGTCAACCAAATGACGCTTTTCGGAGGAGCGAGAGTGATGGCCATAGAATTAAAGAGAAAACTGGCAGTAATAAATATATATGCACCTGTGGTAAATGACAACTAATAATATGAGCCATTCTATAACTTAGTGAACAAATTCAAACTTTAAGCAGCAGAAAAAGGACTTAATGTAATGATCATAGGAGATTAAAATGCGCACATAGAGTAATGAAAACCAAAGAAAACAAACTCAGCTGGTAAGAGAATGCTACAGTTCATGGAACAGAATAATTTAATATGCCTTGATTCAATTGAAATAGGTACTTACGTTCACTAAAGCAATGAATATAAAATAGATTACTTTTTAATTGAAGAGATAATGGGAGAAAAAGTGATAAAAAATGATTTTTATTACTCATATGTAATAGGGGACCACAGATCTGGTATTATATAGATAAAGATTGGTAAAGAAGTTAGAAAACCATAAAAGATAGTAAAAATAAATTATCTACTATTAAAGAAAAAAGAGATCTAAGAATAATTTGAAAAATTTATACAAGAAAATATCGAAAAAGAAGAAATAGAAAGCCTAAACGGCATGTAGACTTACAAATGATGAAAGAAAAAGATATAAGAAGGAGCTCAAATGGTACGAGGAACAGTTAAAACATAAAACTTTAAAATATATAAATACTCAGAAGCAACAAAATAGTGCAATAAAATGTTCAGAAAATGTAGCAAACAATTAAAATAAAGGATAAAGAACAACGAAGAAATAAATGAAAATCAACAAAACGTAGAATATAGAGAATACCAAAGAGTAAGACAAGAATACATTTAATCAAGGAAAAAAGATTAAAAAACTAACTTAACCTATTTATGGACAATGTAAATAAAGGAAACTGACAGATATGTGGAAGAAACTAAAAAACCTACTTAATAGAAAAAATAATTAGTGAGTACCCTTATCAAAAGAAGATGTTAAGACTTTCAGGAACGAATGATAGCAGCTATATGAAGATGGCGATAATACGATACCAACTAAATTCTTAAACAAGAGATAAATAGTGGTAAACGAATATGAAATTTGAGAAAGCATTAATTAATTGGCGTAATGAAAAGCAGCAGGACCTGATGAAATTTAAGTAGGAACAATTTTAGCTGGTGGGAAAAAGTTAATAGAAGTAACTT
This sequence comes from Loxodes magnus, assembly GCA_946699065.1. Taxonomy (NCBI): domain Eukaryota; phylum Ciliophora; class Karyorelictea; order Loxodida; family Loxodidae; genus Loxodes; species Loxodes magnus. Next base: position 9,248 of record CAMPDV010000601.1, read on the forward strand.
GTAAAATGATAGCTAAGATGATTTAAGAGGGAGTAATACCTTAGGAGATGAAACAACAATACATAATATTAATATAGAAAAAAGGAGGATAAATGAACCCAATGAACTATAGACCAATCTCTTTATTGAATCATGCTTTAAAAATTGTAGACGCATGAGTTTTCTAGCAATTGTAAGGATATCTTCATAATGATGAAAGAGAATACTAATATGGTTTCAAAAAAGGAAAATCATGCGCACTATAAATCTTCAATCTAAGAACAGTATAGGAATAATCAATGCGGAACAAAAAAGATTTATTTGTAATATTTGTTGATATTAAGAAAGCTTATGACTCAGTGCAAAGAAAGGACATATGATAAATCCTAAACAATTTAAAAGTACCGGATTAAATAATTAAACTATTAGCAAACTTCTACTGTGAAGAAGAAATTAAACTGAAAATCAATGATTAAATAGCGAAGTCATTCGCGACAAATAAAGGGCTAAAATAGGTAAGCATTACGTCGCCAAGACTATTTAACTTGATAATAGCAAGACTTCTCCATAGTTTGGAAGATTAAAAGCTAGGAATCGCGATAGACTATAAAAACGAAAAGGGATGAACATAAGAAATATATGTAGGATGTTTTGCATATGCAGATGACCTAGCCTTAATAAGCAAATGGGAATAATTAGAGGAAGTAATCAAAAATTTAACCTAATGGGCAGAAAAGTAAAAATTGGAAATTGCAGACAAAACAAAATGAATTATATGAAAATCAGAAGAAAATAGTAACTGGGAAATCATTGGAAATACTATCGAGGTGGGAAATTTAAGGATTGAAAGAGAACGACCTTTTAGTACCTAGGTCATATAATAGAAGAGAACATTAGTTCTGAAGAACACATGGAGAATAGACTAGAAGCAGCATAAAATGCAAACATGAATATTGGGAAAAATAACAATGAATAAGGGATTAACTCCATATAATGCAGGAATAATGATAAAAACCTTCGTAAGCTCAGTTTTCCGTTATGGGACAGAAGTGATCCCATATTGCGAATAATTTGTAGGAAAATAAGTGATGGAGTAACTAGAAATAATATAGAGTAGATCTTTACGAACAATCATAGATACCCTTTTTTAAGTGCAAAATGAGATTTTAGAACACGAATTGCAATTTATGAAATTTAAAAATTACCTGTGACAAAAAACGTTGAGATTAAAAACAAATTAATAGGAAACAAAGGAAAAACCGTAGACGGATTATTGTTCGACCTAAGTAAAGAAGAGAATTTTATATTTGAATAATACTGCACAGCAATAAAAGTAGAATTAAAAATTGAAGACAAAGAAATATTTATAGATGATGGTAATAACAATTAAAAAGGAAGGAAAAACATTAATCGTGCAATATGAGAATATAGAGTATACGTAGAAGATAGAGAAAGAATGGAGTAAATGATAACAACATTAAAATATAGAAAAGTATGATTTGATGAATATGTAGTAGGACCACCCAACTACCTGAGATATAACAAAAATATAAAAGAAGAAATATATTACCATTTTAGAATAAGAACGAGATGTAATGGGAGCTAGGATTGCTTAAAAGAAAGACATCTAGTTATGACAAGTCAATGCCCTTTCTGTAACAATGCAAGAGAAAATAAAAGGCATATCATAGAAAACTGTTCAGAATACAAAGAAGGAAAATGTATCTGAAATCTTAGAGCAATAGGAGTAGAGAGATAAGGAATGGAACTATTTGATATAATATGAGGAACGGCCAAATTCGAGAAATTCATTAGAACCTAAGAAGAGTAAAAAAGAGCTAAAGCTGACTTGAAAATAAAAGATTATATAAAAGATATATTAGAAAAAAGGAAAAGAGGATATATAGGGAAGGGAATTGAATGAAAAAGAGAAATAGGAAAAGATTATATAGCAGGAAAAGGATAATTTTTATGAGTGTATAAAAGTTTGATCAAGAAGAAAAGAATTAGAAATGAAAATTAGTAAGATATGTAATAAAAAATAAATTAAACTTGCAATAAAGATCTAATAAAGCGTAGATAGATAGAAGACAGAAGAACAAGAGTTAACATTGAGGAAAGTGAGGAAGATATGTAACTAATAAGAGAAGAATTTCTATTACCTGAAGGCTTACTTGAAGAAACGGACATATATTGAGATATGTAAAGAGTTGCGCACTAACGAGGTGCTACGCGCTCTATAATAAAATTTATTTATTTATTTAATAGTAATAATAGAAATTAGTTAGTGTAAGTTATTAAATACAATAAGTTACAATTAGTTTCTTAAAGAAATAGCTTATGATTTATAAAAATCTCTATATAGTAATCCTTTTTAGCCTTATTTATTTAATATAAAGTTATTATTCTACTGAATTAATTTTAATAGCATCAATTTATAATTAATAAATATTAGTTACTAAGCATAGATTAAATTAGAGATAGAGGGATATTTTTTAAGAAATGTTAGTAAATTGATAAAGTAAATCATAATGAAGTTTCGTTTCCTGATTATTTAAACCTTGCTTAGTTTTTTAATTATTATAAAAGTTTATATTTTTAATTTGGAAGTCATACTTTATTCGAGAGTGAAAAGATCTGTCTTCATCAGAGGTCGGGGGAACGAAATATCCATAATTGACTGTTGTCTTTCTCTTTTTTGGTTGGACCTTTAAACATATGATTTTTGGCCATTGGTTATGGAACTACTCTCTTCAATAACTTGACTCAAAATGTTTTATAGGTATCTTCATCTAAGTATGGGGAAGCAGAATACCCATAATCGATTTTTTTCTACCTTTGCTGTTGTTTGCCTCGAGACACAAATTATCATTAACCTTAAGTAAATCAAAAATATTTAGAAGAAGAAATCTCTTTAATAAAAATGTTAATGAAATGAAGTTACTGATATAAATCAGATACTTCAATTTAATTATGTTCAAAAAATTCAAGCATCGTTCTTTCCATCTTCCAATCAAAAATTTTTTTTTTATCAGTATTGAATAATAAAGAGCTGTGCATTATTAAAGTGCTATGGACTCTATAATCTTAATTTTTTTATAAATAATAAATAAATAAATTTGATTATAGAGCGCATAGCACTCTCGTTGGTGCGCAGCTCTTTAAAAAATGTTTCATACTGACAAGAATGTTTGTTACTGATAAAATTATCAGATACTGATAAACCTTGTTCAATACTGGTATAATTATTCAGTACTGATAAAAATGTTCAATACTGGTATAATTATTCAGTACTGATAAAAATGTTCAATACTGATATAATTTCAGAATACTCGTAATCTTTAATACTTGTTGGAAGTTCAAGGACATGGCAGGGTTACGTCTCATTGCATCACCAAAGCAGAGGACGACATGTGTCAATTATGGGTACTTAAATTCCCCACCTCTGATGAAGCTCGCAAAAATAATTTCCTTTTATTTCCAGAATTAAAAATTAAAATAAGTCAGTGCCGAAGGTCAAACTAGCAGATGTCTCGAGGCCAAGCCAAAGCAGAGGAAGATATAAAGTCGATTATGGGTACTTAGCTTCCCATCTCTGATGAAGTCGTCCCTTGTTGTTCACCTTTGAACAACTATGGCGATTTAATAAATATATATATAATAAATAAATTAGCTTGGAACCACCATTATTTGGATCACCACGTTAATAAAGTAACCTAAACTTACTATCAGTAGTAATCTTGAAAATTTTCTTGTTTAACCTGATTTCTTTGATCATTTCTTCTTCACTCCGTCTTTAAAATTAAAATTGATTGCCTTCAATCTCTAATTCTTGCAAATATTTCTAAGGTTGGAGTTGGAAGGAAGAGGACATTCTGAACTTGCTTTAAATGTAGTAGGCGAAATAAATTCTCCTAGATAAAAATTATAATTGTCTCAGCCATGTCTTCAATGCTTTCCAATTCCTAATCGGATTAGTGACATGTGGATCAGGTTAACTCTAAGACCTGGACATCAGTGCTACTAGTCATATTCTCGTACTGATAGGGAGAACCCCCAAAAAATAAAAGTTTATCACTCAATGGGCACGTCCTTCCTTGTTTGTGGTCGCAAATATTGCAAGAGTATTTGCAATTCAGACAGGATTTCACCTGATTACCCACTCAGCTGACTATAGCTGAGGATCCATTAAAAAAAATAAAAAGGATGTATAATAATAATAATGAATTATAGTATCTCAACATTCATTAGGTTCATCACTGTTTTAAAGTTTATTACTTTGTTCAAATATTAAATTTACAATCTTCTTCTGGATTATCTTCTTTAAATACATATCTTCCAGTACTGTATCAATCCTTTTTTATTATAGGTATATTGCTTCAATCAAATTAACTACCTTGAATTTATTAATTCCTTCTTTATTGTGAAAATCCTATGTCTCTCAAAATTTTATTTTCTCTATTCATTTTCTCTTTGCATAAAATACCATTTGGAATACATTATAAATTACTAAACGATTGCCATAACTTTTAAATTTGTTTGCTATTATTTTCATTTAAAATATGCATAGTATCTTTCAGTATGATCAAATCTTCTAAAATATCAATATTACTTTTTCTCTTAATAAAATTTTTTTGTCTGATCTTTATGTTCTACATCTATAGGATCGTTCTTTGGTATATTTAAAAAAAAATGCTTTCCATCGACTTTGCTACTAACTTTTTAATTTTTTTATTTGCTGTAAACGCATTTTCATTTTTTTATTTTTTAATGTTAAAATCAGATATACAGTTTTTTCAAGTTCTTTTACGTATCTCAAAATTTAGATTTTACTCTTTTTTTATTTTTAAATTCTTTAAGTATAGTTTGCTAAATCTAATCAGTCTGAAATTAATCCTTTTTTGACAAGACTTTTTACAAAAAATTTTCCATTTTATTATAATATTTTTTTTAAAACCGCCATAGTTGTTCGAAGGTGAACAACAAGGTCGTCTTCATCAGAGGTTGGGGAAGTTAAGTACCCATAATCGACTTTATGTCTTCCTCTGCTTTGGTTTGGCCTCGAGACATAAGATTCTTAGACCTTCGGCACTGACTTATTTTAATTTTTAATTTTAGAACGAAAAAGAAATAATATTGCGAGCTTCATCAGAGGTGGGGAATTTAAGTACCCATAATTGACACATGTCGTCCTCTGCTTTGGTGATGCAATGAGACGTAACCCTGCCATGTCCTTGAACTTCCAACAAGTATTAAAGATTACGAGTATTCTGAAATTATATCAGTATTGAACATTTTTATCAGTACTGAATAATTATACCAGTATTGAACAAGGTTTATCAGTATCTGATAATTTTATCAGTAACAAACATTCTTGTCAGTATGAAACATTTTTTAAAGAGCTGCGCACCAACGAGAGTGCTATGCGCTCTATAATCAAATTTATTTATTTATTATTTATATGATATAAAAAAATGGTAATTTCTTGCAAAAATTCTTTTCTAAACAGGATCCATTCCAATCAAATTACGATTATCATAACATACTCCAAGAACTCAAAATTATGCAAATGGATAATTTTAAACTTTTAAGAAAAGTATAAGAGAAGGAAAAATCGCATACTTAATGTCTTATACATAAATACTAAAAAATGAAAAATGAAAAATTCTTAATCAGTCAATCTGAGAATTGAACAAATGGAAGTCAAATTCAATCAATTAGCTGAATTGACTGAAAGCTTATTTCTAAAAAATACAACAACAGATGATCCCATGGATGTGGAACCGAATCTACAACCAGCAAAAATACCAATAATAAAGAATAGAAAATAATGCTGGCATTGCAGGAAATATGGTCATATTTTAAGATAACGCTAAAAATTCTAGCAAAAATAAAAACTTGAAAGCTTTAACCTATGGAGATCCATAAGCAAAGCATACTGTACTCCAAAAGCTTTAATATACTGAAAAAAGATGAACACAGGGAATGAAATCATGAAGGATATCACATTTGCTTAACAAAGAATAAATTGAATATGATTGGAATCGAGAAAGACTGAAGAAAGATACCTTTTATTAAAAGGGTTAAAAGAGTAATGGAAGATATATACTTTAAGAAGAAGACCCAGAAGAAGCCTGGAAATGGAATTATATTTAACTCAATTTTAAATTTCAGTGATGAACTTTATTGATAGGTGGAATCACTATATTTCATTATTATTATTATTATATATATCATAATAAGAAAATCTCTTATCTTCTATCTTAAATTTTACTCCTCAGCTTGAAATTTATTATTCATATATAATTTATTTATTTCTTAGATCTAAGAAAGATAATTCCTAAGTAATTATATAAAATAAGAAATTAGTAAAGCGAAAGGTTCTTAGTGGATATATACTATTAAGCTAACTTTCATTTATTAGCATGATCTTTTATTTAGAATTATGTTTCTGGACTTAAATTATTATTAAATAATACCATCAATCCACATTCAAAAATTAAAATAACCAAATATTTATAGTGGGCTATCTTAGAATTGATGAACATTTTTTATTTAGTGAGCTAAACATAAATAAGTCTTAGAAGATATGCTTTCTATAGCTACTATTTTATATTAAAATTTGGTTATAAAATTAGAAGAAATAAATAAGAAGATTTGTATTATTTATAGTTAATTTATTTATTTATTTTAGATTTCTAGCAAACTTTTTTATGCTTATATTAAATTTAAATGTGTCTAAAATTAATAACTTAATGTAATAAAAACACTCATATGATATATGATACTTCATATAAATATTAAATAGTTTATAGTTCCTTTTGCTATATAAAAATTATATCTATAACCCTTTTATAGAGAAATATGATATTTAGAAATTAATGAAAGCTTTATATTTCATTGAGGAAATAAGTATGCTAAGTTTTTGGCTATAAGATAATAATTAGATATCATTGCCAGTTATTTAAATTATTAAAAGCCTTTAATAAATTTTGATTATATTCATAAGCAAATTTATAGATAATTAGAAAACTTCAATTTCTCACTAGTGATGGCTTAACGTAAAATTGTATAAAGCAAAAGAAAGTTAAAATTTAGTTGATTTGAATATACTGGGCTTAAATAACTCATCAGTCATATTATAATATAGGTAAATATTAAACTAGTACCATAGAAATTATATGTATTACCTTTATCTGTTCTTATTGAGCTAAATAGCGAGATAAGAATTTATGAAAGCTAATTATCAAAATTTTCCTTCCCTGCATTAAGTAAATACCCAGTTATATTCTCTCTTGTCATATTAATTTTAAAGTTTGATTCTTTTAAATAAATTTTAACTAAATAAATATCAAATAGTAAATATTTTATTATAGCACTAAAAATCAATAAAATGAAATGTGACTATCTCTTCAGCCAAATATCTTACATATTTTAAAAAGATAAAGGCAAGAATTTAATATTAAATACCTTTTTAGTTAAAAGTCTGAAATTTATTGATTATTTTAATTATTTAATCTTATGAGAAAGAGACTTACTAGCAAAATACTTCTACATAATACATCTACCTAACTACTAATATGCGGAGCATTGCTATATAGATAATAAAGATTAATACTCTATGAAATTTTCTAAAATCTAATTACTTAAAAAATATTCGAAAATAATAGCTAAGTATCAATTTCGACCTAAAAGATTTAAAAAAATCTAAACACTGCAATCAATTTTACTTGCCAAAATCATATAAATGCTTCAGCCTTTAATATCAAGCAATTGCAGATTAAAACTATATAACTTCTTATAAACCAGAAATAAAATACCAAATGATATAACTAGTTATAGTTAATAGTTCTTTATTTAGTCTATACTTAATCCAACTATTTATATGCTAAGCTGACATTCATTAATAGAACTAAACTTAAGTATTAAATTTAATCTCATAGGGCATAGCTAAGATATTTAACCTTTTTTAACTTACTACTTGAATTAAAACCTATAATCATATGCTAGATATTAAAGCCAAAATTATAATTTAAGAAATAGCAAATCAGATAAAAGTGCTTGAATCAGATAAGTTTTGAAATAAATTGGCAAAGAAGCTAAATAAAAGTAAATACCATTTTGATACTATTTAATTTCAGCTAATATCTGATATATGAATGTCTATTTGCTTTACCTTTATAATATATATGAATGAAACTCATAAGCGAAGGGAAGGGCTAATTATTTAGTCTTTTTTGTAGGTACCTAATTTGAAGAGAATGTAAATGATTAAAATTAGATGTAGTCTAGAATAGATCTTTTAAGAAGAAACTTTAATTTCCTAATAAAAATATGAAAAAGCCACTATATCATTTCATAGTAGGATTTAAAAGAAATTAAAAATTAAATAAAGGCTACTTCATAGTGCTTTTATCAATATTTAGATAAATATTCTGATATAGACCTTTATGAGCCTGATTCTTTTTGCTCTTAAAGTCCAAAAACAATTTTAGAATAATATTTAAATAAAACTCATAACTAAATACATCTAAAAGAACCTTTAAAAAGAGAAAATATTCTTTAATTCTACTCAACAAGATTTAAAAAATGTTTTCTAAAATAATCTGTTTCATATTAGAAAAATTCCAACAATGTTTTCTTTATTTTTCAATTTTTGATTCTTTTTCTACCACAGTGTTATCTTATAAGATGCACAATAGAGGCAAGAACTGACTAGCAAGCGTATAAAAATGAATTTTTATTAAATTTAATAATTTATTTGTTAGCTACTACCTTCATTAATATTTTAGAAGAAATTTAATTTTACTCCCTCTTCTATATTTCTAACTCTTATAAATAAATTTAAATAAACTATTGCTATTATAAACTCTAGTTAAATAACTTTTAAGCAATTATAGCTTAAATAGTTTAAATTAAGTGATTTTTTGATATGAACAAATAGGTATAAAAATACTTAAATAGGTATAAAAATACTTAAATATAAGAGGATATTTATTTTCCTATTCTATGTAATTTAAATATAGGATATAATTTGGAATTCCAAGAGAACTACGATTTTGATATCGCAATACTCATATATTCTTAAAAACAGTCAAAGTTGAAATAGTCATTCTCAGATTAAATGATATACCATTAATTTAAAGATTGTACCCTTCATATTTAATCAGGCTCTTAATTTAGTTAGTGGAAATGAGAGAAAATTTTAGTAAAATAGATAAAATATAACAGATATTTCTAGAACAAGTATGAAAGCAAATTAATTAAATATAGCTATTTAAATCAAATAACTTAAGTTCCGTAATAATTTAACTTATAATTATGTTCAAGAACTAAATAAATCTACCTAAGGATGTTAAAACTCATCTCTCTCCTATTCGCTTGAGATATAATTCTATGGAGTGTATTGATATAACTGGAATATTTTAGTAGGAATATAGGCTAAAATAATTTCTTATGAAGAAAAAGGATTTTATGGTTAGGCAATTGATGTACTAGGATAAGTTGGATTCCACGAAGGAAGAACTTTGTAGACTTGGGGATATGAATTATGAGTAGTTTATGTAGCAATTGAGCTAATTTAAAATTTTATAGCTCTAGAATCATCAGGAAAAGAAAGAGAAAATTCGCTGACTTTATATCATTAAGTAGCTGAAGCGCTTTTCCAAAACTTGTGAGATTCTAGACAAGAATCTCAAGACTTGCCTTTAAAACCATAATAGCAAAGTATAAAAAGCCAAAAAAATAAAACCTTCTAACTTATCTTTAAAGCGTTCTAGAGCTTTATTAGCTAGTATTTCGATTAGTCCTGGGGAATAGACGGCCAACAGTAAAAAGCAGATTAACTAAAACGTGGCTATTGCGGGTTCTAAAACAAAGCCAAACTTTTCTTTAAATTTTGACCAAATCTCTTCAGCTAAGAATGTATAAACTAAAAGAAAAGAAATAGATATGCAGTTTTAGATTAAAAACTAAAGTCCACAATCCGACCGTGGGATGACTCCTGACTTTCTATAATCTCCGCCCATATAGTCAAATAATTTGTAAAAGTGTAACAGTGAGGTAAAAGCTTACTTTTAATGAAGTTAAGAGAGTGTAAATAAATGCGACACATTAAATTAAAAGTAAGCTACTTAAACTCGCAGGCAATCGCTTCATACAACATTAATGAGATAGAAAATCTTTTAGAAGATAAAGTAATAAGAAACAGTAAGTAAAGATAATTCAACTAGTCCTCTACGTTCATAATGCTATGAAATAAGCTTTTAAAATACATTGAGGCAATATTATGATAAAAAGACATTAAAATGGAAAAAAGAAATTTTCAAAGGAGTACCATAGATTATGTGCAAAATATGCGAAAATAAATTCGATTCTTGGTTAATTGAGAAGCATACTAAACTTTGCCTGGAGAAAAGAAACTTAATTATAAATAACTCTGAAAACGATGAAAAAATTCTTTAAATCAGCTCACCATTGTCAGGCGAAAGAAATCGTATTTTGAAAATAAATCCAAACAAAATGTTTATAAATATGAGGATGATTATCTAGTAGAAGTAAGGATTATAACTGCACTTAATGAAACTGATAACTTAGATTGGAAGAAAAGCTTATTGAATAAACGTTACTAATCAAAATTCTTTATAGCAACTAATGGATTTAGAGTAATAGCTTGAGAAGATAGCAAACTAAGCTTCACATGAACTTTAGTAAACAGTATAGAAGCTATAAAAAAGAATATCTGAAAAGATAAAACTAATAATAGATCTAGGAAAAACTTATCAATAGTAACTAGACAATGAAATCTAGAAGGATATTAAAGATAAGTATTTATAAATGGTTTTAATTAAATAAAACTCATATAGTTCGACTAGTTTAGAAAAATTATTTAATGAAATGCATAGATCCCAATTTGGGTCTTGTTTAAATTTTTACCGAGAGTAGGACCAAGAAATCCCAATATTTAAAAATGAAGTAAATCCTTTTAAAAATTTAAGCATGAAGGATTTCAAAATTCTTAAGAAGTTAGGTAATGGTGGATATGGTGAAGTTTATTTGGCTGAAAAAATATCTACAAAAGATTAGGTAGCAATAAAAGTAATAAATAAAGAACATATTCTTAAGGAAAACAGCTACGATGAGATACAAATCGAATAATTCATACTAGGCTTAAATAACCAAGAATTCACTGTTAAAGGACTTCATACTTTTTAGGGACAAAAGCATTTATATTTCGTTATGGAGTATATGCCTGGAGGAGATTTAGGTAATTTATTAGAAAAAGAAGGAAGGTTAGAATTTGCAGCCGCTCATTTCTATATAGCATAGATAATTCTGTGCCTTGAAAATCTCCATAAGCAGAATATTATTCACAGAGATTTAAAGCCATAAAATGTTCTACTAGATCAAAAAGGAAATTGTAGGCTTGTAGACTTTGGATTAAGTGAAAGTTAAGTTTTCTCAAGAAGCAAGAATAAATAAGAAATGGACAATAATTAAGACAATGGAATAAGAGGAACAGCTGATTATATAGCTCCTGAGATAATATTATAGTAAGTTCATAACGAAAAGGTAGATGTTTGAGCTATTGGAGTAATATTCTTCGAAATGATAGTAGGAATTCCTCCATTTAATGATGATACTTCAGAGTTAATTTTCGAAAGAATATTGAATAGAGATATACTAGAGTGGTCTTATCTAAACACAATTTTAGATTAAAAAGTAGTTTCTTTCATAGAATACCTTCTATAAGTTGATCCATAATCAAGACCAAACTTACAATAAGTTAAAAAGCATTTGTTGTTCGAAAACTTTCAATGGGAATAGGCCTATAAAACTAAATCTCCTTATTAAGTCAAAAATTCTTAAAAATAAAGTCCTTTTGAGCAGCAAGATGAAATAATAATAAGCCCTTTATTATTTGGATAAAATACAGCCAACTTAAGTATTATGAATAAAGAAATAAATCCACAATAAAAATAGGATAACTAAAATCTTGCTGAAATGTAATATACCCTTTATCCTAATTTTAAGTCAACTTTCAGAAGAATGAGAAAAGGAATGAGTTTAACTAATTCAAACTTTAGAGAACTTGAAGGTACATCAATATAAAACTTAGCAAACCTCAATAAATACACTATCCAGTTACTAAAATAGAGCGAGAGCGACAAAAAAGAGAGTTCTTAATATCTCAAAAGCAACTTTTCTTAATTTCATATTTACACTTAGCTTAAAATTCCCTCATCAATCTTTTTAAGTAAAACTCAAATTAATTTCTTTAAAATTAAAAGCAAAAATATCAACGTGAGCAAGTTTACTCTACGATATGTCAACCTTAAGATAAAACTAGCCAAAGGGAGTAAGAACGTCATAATTGGAAAATTTAAAGCAGTACTATCATTATTTATATTGTAGTTCATGAGCAATTATTTGGAACTATTAACAATGATAATCAACTTTTTATCCTTTCTTCAATCAATCGCTATATCTACTAGTACAATATCTAAATAGATTTTTTAAGCTATAAAGATTAAATGAGATAACTATTAAACAAATATTTAGGAAGATATAAATAAATATAAGTACAAGACACAAAGGATTTCTAAGGTTAGTAAGACTTATGTGATAAATAAACTTTTTAAATAAATTCTTAGTTGAGAGGATAAACATTTTCTACAGATTTATCCTTTAGATACAATTTATCATAAAGGTTAAGATTGAACTTTATTTCATAAATATAGTTAATTTTTAAAACTATAATTGCAAGAAAAACGTATTATTCTAAAATCTTTTAAGGGATGTAATTATTAAAGCTAAAAGTCATAAAAGAGATTAATAGAATACCATTGTAATCTAAGTATTTAATTTTATATACTTGGTTTAATATTTAGTATGATTCTTACCCCTTTACTAGATTTAAAAAAGGAAGATAATTTAAGTTTATAAAAATATTTTAGTTAGATAGGAATTTTAAGCAAGAATTAAAAAAACTTAATTATAAATAATAAAATTATATAATCGTATTTTGCTATCTTAAAGCAGAAATAAATTAATAGAGTACAGATATAAAGATTTAAAGCACATATAAAAGAAGTTTGATTGAACGATTGTATGAAGATAAAAAATAAAAGCTTTAGAAATATATTCCTCAAATATTATAAAACCAGTCTTAAAAATAGCAAAAACTGATAAATTCAAATAAATATATCTATTATTATATTGCTTTATCTTTTTAGTAAGGATATGCTTGAAGCTTATGTTAATAGTTTATTAAATAAAAAAATTATTATAAGCTGTATTAATAACTGATTTTAACCCTATGACACTTCAACTTAACACTTAAATGAAGCCTAATTTTATTTTTACAATAAATATTTGACACTAAATTTCTTTAATTATAGTTCACAATAAATCTTCTTAGCTTAATTTTAGGAATATTATAAAAAATTGAATTATCTAATTTATAAGAATATTAATTTACTTTGCTACACAAATTCACAAAAATTATCAAATTTTATTTATTTAGATTAATATTTGAGGGAATGTAAAACTGAAGAGAAAGAAAAATTTAGCTTTAGAACTTATTAAATAATTGAATTAGATCTAATTCCTATTTGTTGTAACTATAATTTCATAAGAAAAAATGAGAAAAAAAACTATAAGAGTATCTAAAAGAGTCTATTATTACTTGTTAAAAGAATAATGCAAGCATTAGTAATAAATTACTATTAATAGACATTTAAGTTTATTCAGAACAAAAGTTTTTATAAATTTATGCCCTTATAATTTAAACGGTATTATGCTATCTATCTAATTAATAACCACCTAAATATAAAGTTTTATATTTCTCTCTTGTTATAAAAGCGCCTAAAAGGTCTGAAAGCTTAGGATTAAAAAAATATTTTGATAAAATAATGAAAAAAATAAATAAAAAAAATTAAAAGTTTAAAATAATAAATTTTTATTAATTATTCATTCTATATTTATTTAAGAATCTATTATCTCTTTTTGTTTATAGCTACAAATTTCTTAAAATAATAAATAATTGGCAAAAGGAAAAACAAATGTTGATATTTTAAAAAATAAGTTAAATCTTTTTAAAGGCATAAAATAATTTTGCTTAAATTGCTAGATAGATTAATAGAGAAATTTTAAATTTTATTAATTAAGAATCTATTTGGATCTGAAACAAATTTAAGTGAAAAACAGGGTAATAAATTTGTTACTTAGGTATATTTAAAAAGGTGATCAAAATCTAAAATTTATTGTTAGATAAAAAATAATGATAATTATATCTAATAAAATAGAATATTTGCTGCATACTCAGAGTACCATAACTTGATTATCAAATTTTTATAGCATAAATTTATTTTTCTTTATCAAATATTTTTAGAGTTATTAGATTTTAGTTAAATCCGAAGGAAGAAGAAATAAATTACAAGCTTCATTTATGGAAGAAATTATGAATAAGCAATAATAAAAAACTTAAAAATGACTAACTATATAGATAATAGATTTTATTCCTAAATTAAAAGATACTTAAAAAATATCTAAATAACTTACTTATTTTCTCTTTTAGGATTTAATTGAAAACTTAGCTATTCTCTTTTATAATATTTTAAGATTATAAATAAATAATTAGATACCTAAAATTTAAAGTCTAATTTATTAAATAACAATAAGCTTATTACATAGAAGATAAAACTAATTTATTTTAATATTATAAGTAGTTATTCTTAATAAGATATTATAGATAAATAGCTACTTTCGTATTTCTTTTATTTTATTCTTATTTATTTGAAAACTAAAGAAAATTATAGAAATCTAAATTTTTATATCTTGTACTCTACAATTATGAAATTATCGCTATATAATCGCTTTTCTTGATGTTATCGATACATTAAAATTTTATGTCTTAATACATTTTATCTTTTAAAAAAAATAAAAAACAAAATTATGAGAAATATTAAGAAAAATGTATTTGAGTAAGTTTTTTTATACTTAGTATTGAGATCTAATTATTGATTTGATTACTCAATTTATTAAGAATATAACAATTAAGATATGATTATTATATGATAAATCTATTTATTTTTTTCCTCTTATGATTTTCTATTTTATTTAAATTCATAATTTTTATCATAGCCATTAGATAAATTAATTTTGAGTTAATTTAACCTTGTTAGTGCATTTAGAAAAATGTAGAATGTTTATTTTTGAGTTAATTAAAGAAAGAACTTTATATGAGAAGTTATTAAAGTTTTATTTTATTCTTTCTTTAATTAAATAAAATTTATTTTTATTATCACATTATTGAAAGAAATTTAGTTTCTTTGAAATATTATTAAATTTTTTTATTGCTATGTTTCTCTATTTATACTAAATAGACTTTTATAGATAAATGCTTTAAATAATTTACAATATTTGAAAATCTAAAGTTTTATTATAAGTGTATAAAGAAAAAATATCTAATTCTAAATTATATCTATTCCAGAGCTTGCTTTCATTGTCGCTTATATAGCTTATGCCCTAGCTAATGTATCTCTAATGTATTTTTTATTAAATACCTATAACTAAGTTACTATATTTTTATTATACCTTTTTTTATTCTATTAATTGCAAGTGATTGTTTATAGTTCATTATATCTTATGATTCTAATTTACTTTTCGTTTAATTCTTTATCTTTGGTAAATTGTACTATACTCTGTCTTGGATTTAGATTTAAAGACTCCAGTTAAGAAAATAAAGTTTTTCTAAGTTGGAATTATTAAATCTCTTATCTTTTGCTTAGAATGCTTTTTTAATTTAATTTTATATCTATTTAATTATAAAATCCTGATAATTTATATATGTGCTACGTATAATCATGATCTATTAGCTAAGAGAAATTATTTAAATTTCATTTATTATTGCTTAACTTAATCTCGCTAAGATAAAGAATTTATATTTAATCCTAATTTAAATTTTGGATTACTTAGATAACTAGATTAAGCTCCAACTTTATTAATTTAGCTCTAAATAGTTACTTTCTTCCTTTAGAGATAATAAATTTTATCTATAACTTTATATAAGTCTTCTGCTATCTAGAAAATGTTCTTAATTAATTTCTAAGATAAAGCTACTTTTGAGATTGTATTGAATAATAACTTAGTTTATATTTTAATTTTCTTTCCTTTATAGCGTTACTAAAAACCCTTAATTTCATAAAAGCAATTTTCTCAATCAACTTAATAATAATTAAATACAATTTAGTATGATTTTATAATAAATTTAAGTAGGTTGCTAGCTAAAGAATCTAAATAGTAAATAATACTAAGAATATAATTAATAAACTAAATGAATTTAAAAAGTTAAAAGACTATTTAATAGGTTAGTTCTAATAAGACTAAGCTACTTTCACTTAATATTTATAGACATTCTAAATAAAAAATTATATAATTACACCTATTCAGATTTTTTTATTTCTATTCCTTTATTTCATCATTAAATGCTATATGCACAACATCTGCTAAACTTTTCTTTCTTTACTTCAATGCTTTGTTTTATTTATATTTATTTTTGCTCTAGCAAAATCTAAAATTGGAGTCTAAAACATACCAATTAGATTCTTTTATTCAAATGATATTAATTTTAAGTAAATTTAAGAAGATTATGCATTTAGGTCTTTATAAATCTTAATATAGCTTTTTAATAAATCAAAGATTTAAAGATAGTATGATAATATATGTAAAATAACTAAATAAGTTTAAATTATTTACTTTTATTCTAATGTTTCTTTCTTCTAAATTACCTAAAGAAATATGATAAAAAGCTTACAATTCTATCTTTTTTATTTTAACTAGATTGCATTAATTTATAATGATTCTTCGTTGATATTTTATTTTTGATTGAAGCCGAAATATTAAACTATTATAAAAATTGTTTCTTAAAGAGTGTTATGTAAGATTTAGAATTATAATATGATAAATAAATTTAAATAAATTAAAGGTTAGAAGGTAAAATTTTTTCAACTACTTGAAGATTTAAATTTAGAATTTTTTAAAATTGCTTTATAAGCTTAATAGCTTTTATCTTCCTTTATTAAATATAAATATCAGACTTACCTTTTTTCTTAATACTACACTCTCTAATTCTACATCATTATATAATAATTTTGGATTTTTAGAATTACTATAATAATAATTTTTTAATATTGCTTTGTTCATTGTTCGAAGGTGAGCAACAAGGTCATCTTCATCAGAGATTGGGGAAGTTAAGTACCCATAATCGACTTTATGTCTTCTTCTGCTTTGGTTTGGCCTAGAGACATAAGATTTTAGACCTTCGGCACTGAATTATTTTAATTTTTAATTCTGGAAATAAAAGGAAATTATTTTTGCGAGCTTCATCAGAGGTGAGGAATTTAAGTACCCATAATTGACACATGTCGTCCTCTGCTTTGGTGATGCAATGAGACGTAACCCTGCCATGTCTTTGAACTTCCAACAAGAAATAAAGATTACGAGTATTCTGAAATTATACCAGTATTGAACAAGGTTTATCAGTATCTGATAATTATATCAGTATTGAACATTTTTATCAGTATGAAACATTTTTTAAAGAACTGCGCACCAACGAGAGTGCTACGCGCTCTATAATCAAATTTATTTATTTATTTATTTATATAAATTTTAAATAATGAGAAGAAAAATTTAGCTTTTGATTTTTTAATTATAGGGAAATAAGTTATGATACTCTTACTATATGATATAAAGCTACTTTAAATAATTCCTTATAATTATCACTTCATTTAATTTAAAATTTTCTATTTTAATTTTTTATTTAATAATAAACTTATAACTATAATACAATAATTAAGGTTTAATTTTTCGCTTAAGTTTCAATCTAAATCAGGATAAATCTAAAAGAAAAGGCTTGGTATGTAGTTAATTTTATTTATATATGATTTATTTAATTCTTTTAAATTTTAGAAACGCTAAAATTTAATTAAAGCTCTTACATTTATTAAATTTAGTTTTAAGCCTTAAAGCTAGATATCTTTTGCTTATAAATTGCTTATCTCTTTTTATTAAACCAAAATTGAATTTATTTAGCTCTATCTGAATTTATCTTATTATAAGGCTTTAAAGGAATAAAGCTTATAATTAAATATAATAATACCTTTAGAAATAATCTTATTAGGATACATAACTATCCAAAAAGTTAAATGGATTTATTTATTTATATTCCTACTTTTTAATCTCCTTTTTCATATTTATCTTGTTCATTTTATCTTTTTTATATTTTGGACTTATTTCAATATATGCTTTAATTGTATAAATCTTATTGATGAAAATATGACTATCGAATATAATTTAAAGAGGCATATTAAAATAAAGTAATGAAGAATCTATTTCAATAAATTATTATCCCACACTTTAGTTATATTAAATTAATTATACTAATAGATATTTATAATTCTGAATGGCTAGTATTGTTATTTAAAATAGTTATAGATAAAAGCCTTGTATATGCTGCAATAATTATTATTGCTTCTATACAAATAGGCTACTTCTTGATAATAAGTAGAAATACTAAATGTCTTCAATTTTAAATTTTATAATAGTTATATGATATAATTATTTAAAAATGATTTATTTGCTAATTTAGTGAAAATTCATATAAAAGTAGATGTGAATTGCAATTTAATCTATTTAGATTGAAATTATTTAATCTCATTTATGATTTATTTTATCAATAAAAAACTAAATTTATATTATTTAATGAGAACATTAAAATATTTCAAAACTAACTAATTTGTCTTACAGCTTTCACTTTAATTATTATTTTTTAATCACGTCTTGATCCTGTTGCTATTATTTAACTCTTATATTTTTTATTTTTAAATTCTAAAAATTTAAACTTTGTTCAACTTCTTAAATTTTCTAATTGTTTTCCAGCGTTAATTCATCTTGCATGATTCTTTGATTTTTTGAAACATTTGCATAGTTTTTAACTGTTGATATTTTTTTACTTATTTAAGCTTTATTCTTTAAACAGTAAATTCTAAGTACAGAATAAAATTGGTTCGGTTTTAAAAATTCAAAATCTCCATCCAACAATTTTTCCAATTTCATCGTTTTCAAATTTAATTTATTTTTTAGTAAAATTTGGATGTAAGTCATTTTTCTAATTTATTAATTCTAATATATATGAGTATTTTTAAACTTCATTTAATTATTTTCAAGCAACTTATAATAACTATGTAAATCAATTCCAAATAATTATTCTTTTCTTCTTTTAAATTAATATTCCTAGCTCTCGTTTTTATATAAGAAAAAGGTTAATCTTTTTATTTTTAAGAAGATATTAGTATCTCTAATTGATAGAAGAAATTTTCGATGTTAAAAAGTTAATTATGATTTTAACTATAAAGATTGGATTATTTATGTCAATCACTCTCTCGAAGTTTTTTTATTATATAAAAAATTAAAATAAATTATTTTATTTTGTTTGGTCTTTCTTTGGGTATTTCAACCCATTATGGAGCAGCTTATTTTTCTCCATGGTCAGGATTACTTTACATTCCACTTCCCTTTTCTTTATTATTCAACCTTAATTCAGGTTTTCATTTCTGTTTATACATTTTTCTTCTAGAGATACAGTATATTTTCCTAAATTATTATTCTTTCTATTTCTCTTCGATATTTTTCTTGCCAAAATGCCTTTTACCTCTTCTAAAGGTTATTAACAATGTCGATAAAGAGATTTTCAATTTTATAGTAGTATAATTCCCTGATAATTTCTCAAATAGCTTCTCCAAATTTAAATATGCAGTATCTAATCCAAGATCCATTTTATCTTCAATTTTATTTATTTGATACTGTATATTTAGAGTTCCATTTGCAACTTTCTAATTTTTTCAATTTTTCTAATCTGCATACCAAATCTATCTGCTTCTACTATTAGGTATAAGTTTGACTGTTCTAGTCTTGAGATAAGTTTAAAAAGGTGTTCAGGTCTCTTTCTTAGGTCTTGATTCTTGATATTATGCTCTCTACTATTTCAAGTTAATCCAAAAGTGCTTTTTTATATAAAAAATATGCTCCTAAGAAATAACCCGGGAAGAACTAGCAGGATATGGATTATAAAACTCGCTGATTGAAATTTACTTGCTTAAAGCAGGAAATAAAAACTTTAACAATAATTATAAGACTCAAATTAAAGAATCAATTCTCTAACCTATACTATATAGAAAGTATATAATGAAAATCAATTATTAAAAATGAGAATTAACAAGCTTCAATGTAGCAAATTAATTAAGAACTGGAAAAAACAGAGAAAAAATTGAAAAAATTAATAAGCTGAATTATTCTGCATAACTCCTTTCCTATCACAATCCTAATAATGATTCTCTGGTGATTGAAGGATAGTTTTCAAAAATTTCTTTCGAATCGGAATACATTCTAAAAATTAAAAAATGGCAAAAAAGTCTAAAAGTTGGTTATAGCTCAAAGAATTGTAAAAAAGGATATCTTTTTGTGCATACTTTTAGAAGATACTGATATTTTAGTAGAAACAGGAACTAAAAACCTAAAAGATATGAAATAATATTAATAAATCATACTGCTCTCCAGAATGAAAAATTCACAAGAAAAAGATTTAAAATGGAGACTAATTGCTATAAGATATAGTAAATACTCAAAAAAGAGTAAATCAAATTTTTAGGCTAAAAAGAAAATGAGATTCCTGTGGTCAAGAAAGGTTAAATTTGCGCATGCCATTACGTAATAGAAGAAGCGAGCTCTGAAGAAGATTGGAATGATCTTATGATCATATGAAACTATCCTATCTTCTTATAAAAAACTTATAAACTTATCAGTGAAAAACCTAATAATGTGATATCACTTTAATTATCTTATCTTATCTTATTTTTTATCTTTCTTTAGCTTTTTGATCTCTTCATTGGATCCAAAACCTCTATAATCAGCGTAATCATACCTTATTTGTTGCTCAGTGATGAAATCAGAGTATTCTGAGAGTAAGATATTTTCGGCTTGTTTTCTAGAAATTTCTTCAGAGGTAAGAGTTTCGATTTAGTGGGCTACAGAATCTTGGAAGTCGCTTACTCCTATTTTTTGTAGGAAAAAATATTTTCGTATTCTTGAATTTTTTCCATTTTTTATTATCTTAAAAATTTAATATAATAATTTAAGCTTTGTCTTTATTTATTATTTATATATCTTTATATTTTACGTAAACATTTTTTTTAACTTTTTTAAATTATTTGATTTCTCTTTACCGTTTTTCAGCTTCCGCAAGCCAAATCTTCTTAATTTAAAATATATTTATTTAAGAATTAAAAAAGTATTCTAGGCATATTTTAGCATTTATTATAAGTTGAATATCTTCAATAAATGAAAAGTTTATCTAGTTCATCAAATAAAATCTAGATAGATCTTGTATCCATTTACATAAATTTTAAGATTCATAATCTATTGCTCAATCACCTTAAAATGTGTGAACTCTAGGCTATGAACGGATAGAATTTCATATAAGTATATTGAAAACCTACCACTTGTCTGACAAGTATTGAGCACTAAGTATTAATTGAGATGTAAGTGATTGATAAATATTTTTAGTAGATTATAAAGTTATTTATACTTAATTTAATCTATTTTTTATTTTAACTATTATCTTATTGACTCTTAGATTATATCTTGTAAGTCATTAGATGTAAATTATACTTTCAAAAAAAAAATTTTTTTCTAAATTTTTTTTGGATGAAGGTTAATAACAATAAGCAGAAGTAAAAACAAATTGTAAGAGCACATAAATAGATGAAAAGTATATTCACATGTGAATATTGACTTAAGGAATTTTAAATAATAAGATATTTTACTTAAATAAATAGTCAAATATAAGTCTAGAAAAATATAAAAAAGCAATGAAAATAATAAACAGCAAATTATATCTCTGTCGTTAAAATACTAAGTTCTATCTACTTTAACTTCATTTATAGGAAAATTAAGCAATATTAATCATATTTAGGAAGGAATACAGTTTATTAAAATTCCTATTTAAAGATCAAAGGATTATTAACAATATTTAGGATAAAAATAAATTTAATAATAAAATTTAAGTTAAAAACTTAAATAATTAGAATAATCAGAACTAAAGAGCGAAGAGTTATTTTTAACTAGAGCAATAATCGCAATCGACTCTAGAATAGTTAATGTTGAAAGCCTAAGATCATAGCTCGGTTACTTATAATTTCTATAAAAAAAGTAGCAAGAAAATAACTATTTTTCTTGCATTTAAATGTCAGCTAGGCAGACAAAAAATTATTTATCCCAATTTTTTAATTCACGAAAAATGAAGCCTAAAATTAATGAATTTTGAAGCAAAATCATAATAAAAATGTATAATGTAAGAAAAGAAAAGTTATGATTCTGTTTAGTCCTAAAGTATACCCAGAAAAGAGAATCAGTATGCTAAAAATAATTATCATATGGATATAGTTCTTTTTAAAAATCTTCAGGTTTCTGAAATTGATCGTTTTAACTATTTTAGATATGCAAAAGAGAGAATAACCAATTATTTTTTCAAAATCTTAAAAAGTTTGAAAAACAGTTGCTTGGTAACATTTTTAATTCTTTTATGTATTGAAAATTTCTACGAATTAAAGTTATTGGAACTTATTATGGTGTTAGCAAAGCTAAAAGATTGGTTTAAAACAGAAGAAATAGAGAAAATAGACTTGCACAAGGAAATTTTGATAAAAATGCATAGTCTTGAATTAAGAATTTTAAATATTTAACTGAATTTCCTTATTAAAGATAAATAAATAAATAAATTTGATTATAGAGCGCGTAGAACTCTCATTGGCGCGTAGCTCTTAAAAAAAAATGTTTCATACTGACAAGAATGTTTGTTACTGATAAAATTATCAGATACTGGTAGACCTTTTTCAATACTGGTATAATTATTCAGTACTGATAAAAATGTTCAATACTGGTATAATTTAAGAATACTCGTAATCTTTTCTACTTGTTGGAGGCCCAATGACATAACAGGATTGTGTCTCATTGCATCACCAAAGCAGAGGACGACATGTGTCAATTATGGGTACTTAACTTCCCCAACCTCTGATGAAGATGACCTTGTTGTTCACCTTCGAACAACTATGGCGGTTTAAAAAAAAATATTCATTATAAAAACTTATATTCATATAACTATTTCAGTTTGTTAATTAAGCTATCCAATGTCTCATATGTTTATTCTTAATTTCTATTATAGTATAATTTAGTTAAGAATAGATTACTCATAATATTAACTAAGTTTATACTATTATTATTAAATTGCTATGGCTTTGATATAGGTTTATTCTTTAAATTTAGAATTAACTAATTTTATGATTAAATTATTAAGTGCTTTAAGCATATAACTTAAAATACTTTAGACTAGCATCTATTAATAAACCTTTTATTTATCTTAAGGTTATTACTATTTTATAACAATCTATTATGAAGCTAGTCTTAAAGATGAATGGGTAAAATCTTCGCTATGAACAAGAAGCTATGCAGTTCAATTCTCATATATAGTACTTTTTTATTTAATAAAAGAATTAAAATTTAAATAATTAAAATAGAGATAAATAAATAATTACTTAAGATACCATCTGATTATTTACTTTTAGTAAGGATAATAAATTTAGGCAATAACTATATAATTCTTAAACCTTTCTTAAGAATTATAATTTTACATTTACAATTTTTTTTTAATCATAAGGTAAAAATTTAATTACCCTTATAATTGAAATAAACAAAATTAGTGAAAGCATCGAAAACATAAATTAATTTAATTTAATTTGAAAGAAAAGACACTTAAATAAATAGAATAAAGATAAGCTTGTATCTTTAGTTAACAAGAGTACATCATTTTAGCTTTAGTATTTCATAATAATATTTAATTAGATTCTATAAATGAAGTTTATATTTTTTAAATATATGGAATTTAACACTTCTAAGAGCTATTAATATAAATTTTATAGTAAATAAGTAGCATAATAGCTTTCTCTATAATCCACTAGATATAATTTAATTAACATAAAGATATCTCATAAGCTAAAATATTTCCAATTGGTTTATTTTAAGTTCTAACTCATTATATAGCTTTAGTTTAGATTAGATTCTTATTATTTTTCCTTTTAAATTGTAATTATTTATGAATTTATTATATTGTAAGTCTTGCTTTCATATCAAAAATAGTTAATAAAATTTTGCATTTATAACTTAAAAACATTATATAAATAAAAGTTCTAATTCTGTGATTTGAACCTAGTCTTCCAGATGAATTTTGAATATCCTAGTATTTAAAAAGTAGAAAATAACTAAATAAAAAATAAAAAAATGCTGATATTTAAGATTTTTACTATTAATTTTAACTTAAATAAAAATATAGGAAGGATTATTAGATATTTAAGAAAATCAATCTTATTTTAAGAAATAAATATACTAGCTAATTACTAAATTTTTAAAGGATCATAAAATCTATTTTAATACCTTAATTACCAACTTAAAACTCCCTTATTACTTAGTTATTATTTTATGACTTTATATTTTAGAAGCATATCGATTATAAAATAATAAGTATTAGAATTTGCAAAACAATTTAAGAATTTAAGAAGTAATTAAATAGCGAATAGGTACTTTTATTAATTAAATAAAATCTATTTTGTTGCTTATTTAACTTTAATATAATAATTTTAAGTTTAATAACTATTTAACTAAGAATCAACATCAAAATAATTAAAGAACTGAGGTAGCTTATTTAAAAAAAGAGTTAAAATTATAGTTAAAGAAAGTATCAATTATAAAAAGGATGTAAAATTAATTTTTAAAGGAGAGTTTGAATGTTTAAAGAAGAAGCAAATAAAAAAAATTAAAAAATGACGTTCTCATTAGATAGTATAATGCACAGATAATTTAAAAAATTTTAGCTACAAGAAATTTCAACTATCTAAATTTTAAAAATAATTTTATAGGTAAAATTTGTATTATACTATTATGAAGAAGTAAGAATTAAAATGTTTGACTTCATTAAGAGATTTTTTTAGCTTCTTCGTAGTTTTGATAAAGTTGAGTGGCTTTACAAAAATAAATAGAATTATATTACTAAAAATTGAGCTAAAGATAAATAAACATACTCAAATAAACTGTTCTTAAAATCCTTAATATAAATTTTTATTTTAGAGCTCAATAATAAACTATTAATATTTGATGATATATAGTTAATATATAGATGATCTCATGTATATTTATATAAAAACAATTTTACAATTTCAGCACTATTATTAGAATACTTTTAAATTTTATACATTTATTTATCGATAATCTTAATAATTAAATATAAAAAGATAGAAACATTTAATATAAAATATAGACTGCTTAATTAAATATAACTATCTAATATTTAAAGCTTAAATTCAAGTTCTTTCATATAATAATTTATTATTATATAATTATATAAAATAAAATGACTTTAAGAAGGAATAGACTTTTCTTAACGAAAATGTTAAAAAATAAAAATTTTAAAATATTCAGATCAAACAAAATCTTAATAATAAGAGAAACATTATTCTTAAGAGTTTTTTCACAATCAGTGAAATAAAGAATATCGAATCTACAATTTGAATTAAAATAATTAAAATAAAAACTTGAAAAATTCAAATAAATATTAAATAAATCAGGCGAAGAAATAAGCATTAAATTTCTTATAAAGAAGAATCTACTAATAAGGTCTAATTTTAAATGGAGCAAAAACTAGAAGAGATTGATAAATAATTTAATTTAAGTTTTCAACATTCTAATATTAAATAAAATAACTCTATTGCATACTTTTTCATTTTAATTTAAAAATAAAGTTTTTAAAATTTAGGTATTTTATATTTTATTTTTCTAAAGAATAAACAAAAGAGATTTATTTAAATTTTATCAAAATTTAATTCTTAAATATAAATATTTGATGGTTTTAATAATCTTTTAATTAAGAAATAAAATATATCATATATATGTACTTAGTTATCCTTTAAATAGATTATTTTTGTGTTTTTTAGATAATTTCTTACAAAAATAAGCTTATTATTTATTTATTTCTTCTTCATTATTTCATTATAATTTATATATAGAATAAAATAAATAGATAAAGATAAATAATCTTAAGCTTATTAAAATTTAATTAATCAAACTATGTTTGCTATGACTCTGAATTGATATCAAATAATCAATCTAATAATAACGAAACATTAAAATAAAAATTTAAGAATAGTTTTTAGAATTTTTTTTCTACTCTAAATATTCCTTAGCATTAAATTTAAATTATTCTTCCTTTTATTTTAATTTATTAAATAGCAAGAAAAAACTCAGTAAAAGCATTTTAATCTCACTTTAAAATTTATCTAGAATTTAGAAGAAAAAATTTGTAATTATATCTTTTAAAATTATCTAGTCTTTTTTAAATTTTCAATATTATTTTATCTAAGCAAATTTCTTATTTTACGATTATTTCAGCCATAAACAAAAAGGAATATTAGATCTTGTAAATAAAACTAGAATATTCAGTTAAAATGATTTATATTTTAAGCTATAAAAGCTATTAATTCTATCCCTTATTTTATTTTAATAATTGTTTTTAATTTTTTATCAAACAAATTTCTTTTTATCTAAATATCTAATTTTTTAGAATTTTTACATCTTGCTTATTTTCTTAGACCTTAAAAAAATTAATTTTTGTTTTTATTTATTAAATTAAAAAATATAAGTATTATTAAATTATAAGTGCTTAAGCAAATAAAAATAAATTGCACTGCAAAAGCTTTAAAATCTATTAATAGTACATTATAATTCTAAGATGAATGTAGTAAATTTAATGAGAATAGATAAATACGTATATTATGAAATCTACATTTCCTTTAATATGTTTTTCGTGTTTTTTACATGAAATTATTTAGAAAATAATACAAAGAGTTAGATCTTAATTTTTTATTTAATAGTCATTAAAATCACTACCTTTCTGATTTTTTTAAATTTTATATTCTTTTAAAGGAATTATAAATTTATAATAGCTTTGAATCTCTGCCCAAACTAGAGGGAAATTTTTATAATAGAATTAATGCTAATTTTTTGTTTAATATTCCGAAATTTAGAAATAAAATATACTTTAGACTAATAGAAATGAATATGATTAAGTTTAAAGTTCTGTTGCAAACTAGAAAAATAAAATTTCATTTTGATATAGCTTTTAAAATAATTATTTTAGCATATCTAGTAACAAGTTGAAAGAATAAAAATTAAAAAACCAAATATTCATGCAACTTCTAACACGAAATGGTTAAAACAGAACTTTTTGTTATCTAATTAAAGCAAGATACTAAAATAAATTATTTTTTTTATTTTATTATTTGTTTCTACTCTTAATGGTAAATTTTTAATATTTTATAGATTTTTTCCAAATGTTTCGGAACATTTTTTTATCTATGTTCTGGAATTATACATATATTAACTAGTATGCATTCGATTCCTTCCAATTACTTTCTTAAGAATTAAATTGGTTTATTAAATTTTTATTTAATTAATTTGTTTTAAAGAAATACACATGATTATAATAGTTTCTATGCATAATATAATTAAGAATTTTTTATCTTTGCTGAAATTATAAATTCAGCTTATATCTATTAAGAAACTTTTATTATTTGCCAATTTTTCTGTCTAATATATAGTAAAAAGCTAAGTGTGCATTCTAATAATTACTAAATAAAAAATAAATAAAAGCTTAGATTTTTAAGAATTTTCTTCATCAATTTTATTATTTAAACTATAATCCTTACATCTCTAATTAATTTTTACAAAAGCATTTTTATTTTTAGCAACTTACTCTTGTTGGCTAAGCTTTTAAATTGAATAAAGTATAGCTTTTTAATTTTTTAATAGTTAAATTATTTCTAAAAGACTTAATGTCTCTAGTTATTTTTATCTTTTTAATTAATAAAAAATTAAATAGCTTATTTATTATTAAGTCTTATTTACTTTGAAATGTTTCTTATCTAATTTTTATGATTATTTATTAGGCATTCTTAAATATTTACTTAGTAATTGTCTCAATATATCTTTAAATATATTTAAAATGCTATGGATTTTTAAATAAATAGCCATTCTTAAATATATCTTAAGAAAATAGACTAAAAATTTAGCTTGTAGAATTAAACATTGATTGAAAAAGGATTATAAGTTGATATTTTATCTTTGTTATTAGTTAGAATCGTTATTTATTCATAAATGAATATCCTAAAATACTTGCTTATTAGCACATTCCTATTCCTTTTTTTTATCCATTTTTATTATTAATTTTCTCATTTTAACTCTTAAAATAGTTCCAAATAATTGCTCATGAACTACAATATAAAAATGATAGTACTGCTTTAAATTTTTCAATTATTACGTTCTTAGTCCCTTTAGCTAGTTTTATCTTAAGGTTGGCATATTGTAGAGTAAACTTGCTCGTGTTGATATTTTTGCTTTTAATATTTAAAGAAATTAATTTGAGATTTATTTAAAAAGATTGATGAGGGAATTTTAAGCTAAGTGTAAATATGAAATTAAGAAAAGTTGTTTTTGAGATATTAAGCACTCTCTTTTTTGTCGCTCTCATTCTATTTTAGTAACTGGATAGTGTATTTATTGAGGTTTGCTAGGTTTTATATTGATGTACCTTCAAGTTCTCTAAAGTCTTAATCTATTAAACTCATTCCTTTTCTCATTCTTCTGAAAGTTGACTTAAAATTAGGATAAAGGGTATATTACATTTCAGAAAGATTTTAGTTATCCTATTTTTATTGTGGATTGATTTCTTTATTCATAATACTTAAATCAACTGTATTTTATCCAAATTACAAAGGGCTTATTACTATTTCGTCTTACTGCTCTTAAGGACTTTATTTTAAAGAATTTTTGACTTAATAAGGAGCTTTTGTTTTATAGGCCTATTCTCATTGAAAGTTTTCAAACAAAAAATGCTTTTTAACTTATTGTAAGTTTGGTCTTGATTGTGGATCAACTTATAGAAGGTATTCTATGAAAGAAACTACTTTTTAATCTAAAATTGTGTTTAGATAAGACCACTCCAGTATATCTCTATTCAATATTCTTTCGAAAATTAACTCTGAAGTATCATCATTAAATGGAGGAATTCCTACTATCATTTCGAAGAATATTACTCCAATAGCTCAAACATCTACCTTTTCGTTATGAACTTACTATAATATTATCTCAGGAGCTATATAATCAGCTGTTCCTCTTATTCCATTATCTTATTTGTTGTCCATTTCTTATTTGTTCTTGCTTCTTGAGAAAACTTAACTTTCACTTAATCCAAAGTCTACAAGCCTACAATTTCCTTTTTGATCTAGTAGAACATTTTATGGCTTTAAATCTCTGTGAATAATATTCTGCTTATGGAGATTTTCAAGGCACAGAATTATCTATGCTATATAGAAAAGAGAAGCTGCAAATTCGAACCTTCCTTCTTTTTCTAATAAAGAGCCTAAATCCCCTCCAGGCATATACTCCATAACAAAGTATAAATGCTTTTATCCCTAAAAAGTATGAAGTCCTTTAACAGTGAATTCTTAGTTATTCAAGCCTAGTATGAATTATTCGATTTGTATCTCATCGTAGCTATTTTCCTTAAGAATATGTTCTTTATTTATTACTTTTATTGCTACCTAATCTTTTGTAGATATTTTTTCAGCCAAATAAACTTCACCATATCCACCCTTGCCTAACTTCTTAAGAATTTTGAAATCTTTCATGCTTAATTTTTTAAAAGGATTTACTTCATTTTTAAATATTGGAATTTCTTGATCCTACTCTCGGTAAAAATGTAAACAAGATCCCCACTAAGATCTAGGTATCTCATTAAATAATTTTTCTAAACTAGTTGAACTACAAGAATTTTATTTAATCAAAATCATTTATAAATACTTATCTTTAATATCCTTCTAGATTTCATGGTCTAGTTACTATTGATAAGTTTCTCCTAGATCTATTATTAGTTTGATCTTTTCAGATATTCTTTTCTATAGTTTCTATATTGTTTACTAAAGTTCATGTGAAGCTTAGTTTGTTATCTTCTCAAGCTATTACTCTAAATCCATTAGTTACTATAAAGAATTTTGATTAGTAACGTTTATTCAATAAGCTTTTCTTCCAATCTAAGTTATCAGTTTCATTAAGTGCAGTTATAATCCTTACTTCTACTAAATAATCTTCCTCGTATTTATAAACATTTTGCTTGAATTTATTTTCAAAATACGATTTCTTTCGTCTGACAATGGTGAACTGATCTAAAGAATTTTTTCATCGTTTTCGGAGTTCTTTATAATTAGATTTCTTTTCTCCAGGCAAAGCTTAGTATGCTTCCCAATCAGCCATGCATCTAATTTTTACTCGCATATTTTGCATATAATCTATGGTATTCCTTTGAAAATTTCTTTTTTCCATTTTAATGTCTTTTTATCATAATATTGCCTCAATGTGTTTTAAAAACTTACTTCATAACCTTCTTTAAGAAGTAGACTGGTTGGCTTTTCTTAACTTACTGTTTCTTATTATTTAACCATTTAAATAATTTTCTATCTCATTAGATTTGTATAAAGAGACTGTCTACGTTTTTTTGTTGCTTACCTCTAATTCGCTTTTTTTATTTAATTTATACTTTCTTGACTTCCTTAAAAGAAAGTTCTGATATCGCTGCTGCGTTTTTCCAGATTTGTAAGCTCTTTGGGGGGAGATTCGATAAAATTAAAATATATCCCAAAGTCAGACTGTGGACTTTTGCTTTGTAAAGCATAGTCATTAATCTAATTCTGTATGTCTATTCCTTTTCTTTTGGTTTATACGTTATTATCTAAAGAGATTTGGTCAAAATATTAAGGTGAATCTTACTTGATTTAAGAGCCCTCATTAACCATACTCAAGTTAAATTTTTAGGTTTTGATTGCTACTTTTTTTCCTGGTATGGTTTTATCATTAGCTATTTTATATCTAGAATGCTTTTAATATAAATTAGAAGATTTTATTTTATTAATTTCTTAGGCTTAGTTTTTATGATTTTAAAGGCAAGATTAAAGATTCTCGTCTAGAATCTCACAAATCTTGGAAAAGCGCTTCAGCTACTTTAGGATATAATGTCAGCGAGTTTTTTCTTTCTATTCCAAGCAATTCTAGAGATATAACTTTTCAATTTAGCTCAATTGCTACATAAACTACTCATAATCCATATTCCCAAGTCTATAAAGTTCCTCTTTCTTAGCCTTCCACCTATCCTAGTACATCAATTATCTAATCACAATATCCTTTTTTCTCATAAGGAATTATTTTAGCCTATATTCCTATTAAAAAATTCCAGCTATATCAATACACTCCATAGAATTATATCTCAAGCAAATAGGAGAGAGATGGCTTTTAATTTCTTTAGGTAGATCCCTTTCGCTCTTAATCATGGTTATAAGATAAATAATTACGGAATTTAAATGAATTTCACTTTAATAGCTATATTTAGTTTAATTTAATTTCCTTAAACATTTTCTCTGAAAATTGTTTATTATAAAAATAGAACCTAAGAAATGGCAGACTTCTCCAACAATATCTAATATTTAAGCAACCTTTATAATGACTTCTACTTGTTAGAATTGGATAATTAGAAGTTAGTAAAATAAGTTTAACACCTTAAGTAAATAACTTATTATCTTATGGTAGCAATTAGCAAATTGATAAATAAAATAGAATCCTAAGCTATAATTAAACTAACAAACATTTTCTCAAGAGATGGAAAGATAGATTATTCGGAATTTAATATAAATTTTAACCAGAGGATCAGTTAACTGGTATAAATTAAAAATTTGCTAACGATCGAATCTAGAACCAAGAGAAGAACAGAATCCGTCATTTGGTTTCCTCTTCTTGAAAATAAAAAAAGATTGATATTTAAAAATTATGGACATAAGATAAATCAAGGCTATAGATTCAAGGAAAAATAATATTTAAAAAAAGGAATTCTAAACTTATTTAAAATTTATTGCACACTAAATGGAGCTCTGTATTAGAATTATATATTTTTACCTTACTTAAAATCTCCAAAGATTACAGACGCACTGAGATAGTTCAAGACATGACAGATAGGATCTAATTTCCAAGCATTAGCAAGAGGAGAAAAAATAAATTTATAAAGATCTACGATTCGGAATTGCCAGATAAATACAACATCGAAGATTTCTGATAAGAAAAGACTTCTACAAACTCAACTCTAATAAGTGGGAAAATAAAAACATGTGACACTACGAAAGTAAATTATGTTATGTTATGTTAATTTTTATAATTTTTTTCTCATTAATTTTAAATAAGCAAGGTAAAAATAGCTATATATCTTAAATTTATTAATTGATTGATAAAACTAGGATAATAAACATAGCACTAAAATAATCTCTATTATATCTATTTAAAACAAATATTAAAAGAAAAGTAACTATTGTTAGATACAGTTAGATCCCTCATAGCTTAACTTATTTTTTAATTATTTATTTTTAAAGCTTTAGTTAATTTATGTGAAAAATTATTTAAAAGACATAAAAATAATTTTAAACTTGTACTATATCAAGTTTTAGCAAAAGCTAAGCAAATAAAATTAAATGTCTGAAAATTAAAATATTTATAGGCTAAACAAGTATATTGAATAGAGAATTTACCCATAATAAAAATTCCAAGCTTAAAGCATCTAACAAAAATAAAAAAATAAACAATTTTTTAATTTAAAAGTAAAAGTTAAAGTAAAATATAAAAAACTCAATTTTATTTATCATTTGGTCTTAAATCATTTAACTTTCTTTATCTAAAATTTATTTTAGAATTATCCCCATCTTCTGTTTAAATTTATTATAAAATAATAAATTATAGAAATAAAATAATTTTTAGAATTATTAAGCTTTAAAAGATAGCATTCATAATTGTTTAAAATAATTTAGACTTTATAATCTTAAACTCGTTCGAATGATTAAAAATAATCTCAATTGATATTTATTACGTAATGTATCGCTTCAGCTCTGACATAAGATATGTGACCATTCATCACACTTTTATACTCCCCTGTAATTCCGTCCTCCAGCTTGATCAGATCATCCGGAAACTCTGACCTTACAGTCACTTGATATTGTTACAGCATTAACTAATGACGTGTAACCACTCATCACATTCTTATATTAGAATTCTTTAAGTGTAATTAATTAGTTTATATATAAATAAATTCTCTTAGAAGCAAGAAAATATTTCAAATTTACTCAAATGAAGTGAAATTTGAGAGTAAAGATGCACTAGTTTACTTTAAGGTGCTCATTTTCTTTATTTTCTTATTAGAGTTATCTTATTAGTTTCGCTATATATTCTTTATTTTAAGTATTTAAAACATCTACAATTTTTTTATATTATAGTCCTCTTTTTATTATACAACTAAATAATTTTGTCTAACTTTAGTTTTATGCTATTTTTTTAGAATAGCTAAGGACTTTTAAACTTTCAAATTGCTATTTTATACATTTCTTATGCATTTTTCATAATTTTTTCATTTAGCCAATTTGCTTGCAAAGTCTAGAATAGTTCTTTCATTTTATCAACATATTTCAAACACAAGTATTTTAATTATTCCCGTTCTTCCAATGTTTCTACTTGTAATAAATTTTTAAAGTTAAATCCAGTTTGTAAACATTAGCATACACAGCTGAATAACTTAGATACCAAATATAATTATTTACTTAGAGTGTATCAATTAAATAAAAATTGGGATTTCATTAAATCACTAAAATGCAATAGAATTATCAATGCTAAATCTTCTTCATTTCATTATCTAATCTACTACAGTTCATGCTTATTTATTTTCAACCAATTTTACCTTATAAAATAGAAAGTTTTTGAATTTGCTAAATGTTGACTCAAATTAATTATAGATATTATAATTAATAAATAATAAGCATATTAATAATTATAATATATCTATTTTATATTTTAAATTACAATATCATAGCATTCTAATATTATTTAAATCTCTCATTAGCTATTTATTTGTTTAATATTTATAATCCTTTTTCTTACTTTTTTCTAGCTAGTTTTTATTTAAGTTATTAGTTTATACTTTAGAGATAGTTAACTTTTAATTATTCTTATATTATTTAGCTATTTAATATTTTTAATTTCCAAATTTATTAAAACTATTATCTTTATATAAGCTTATTCTCTCCTATAATATAACTAGTTTACTTTATCTCAAATTTAAACAGCATCCTTATATCATAAATTATTACTAAAAAACCTAAAATTAAAGCTTTTTATCAACACCATTTATACATCTCTTATTTTATCATTTCTACTCTAAGTTACTAACTCTCTCTAATAAAATAAAAGAACAAAGGAATTTAACTTAAACCTTCTTTTAGATATTTAAATGATATGCTAAGTAGTAAAATTATTTATTAATATCCATAGAATCAAAGTAGGCCTTTGTTAAAGCTGAAAAGGCTTAAAATAAATTAAAGCATAGTATGCTTAGAGGCTATCTTAAGGCTTACATTTACTAAGCTTTATAATTATCTAACTATACTCTATTACAAAGCTTTTATAGTATAAGTATAAGAGAAGCATTCTTTATTATGCTTGCTAAACCAAAATTTAAAGCTTAGAATAAAAAATAATTTTTGATGAATTGGCTTTTTATCCTTAAAACGTATAAAATGCTATAAGGTTTACTTAGATGCACTATATATGAGCAATAAGTATTTCTCTTTTGACTAAATTTAATAAAAGCAATCTATTTTATAAATAGTTTATCAGATTATAGCCAACATTTTCTCCAATATTTAACTAACAAAGTCTAAGTGTAAATAACAGTAATTTTTATAGCAAACTCGATATCTTAAAGATAAATGAGTTAAGCTTAGAATAATTAGTAGCATTTACTTTTGCTTCATAGCACAGATAAAAAGCTTAAATGATAGAGAATATGAGATACAATTGAACTATTTAGATTGAGTAAAATAGGTATTCTATTTAAAATATTAAATTAATCACCAACTAATAGTAAATATACATCATTTTTTAATTTTATTCAAGAAAGACCTTCTTTGCCGTATATTTAATATATACTTTGCTACTTATATAGAAGCTAAATTACTCTCATTTCGCTCAAAAACAATTAAAAGAAATCAAAATATTTCTTTATGATCTTCAGAAAGTTTTAGTGAGAGCTATTCTATTCATATTTTTATGGGTTTTCTTACCTAATAATCGATAAATCAGCCCTACTTATATTGTACTCATAACCTAATAATGAAGAATAAATATAGATAATAACTATTAAGTATAACAACTAAATCAAAATATCATATATCACTAACTCAGTATTTTCAATCCTTAAAAGCTATAAAGTTCCTATTATTTAGCATTGCATTAAAATATTTTTCACTCTTAAGGTGCAAACCTAAACTGTAATAAATGAATAATAATTTTAAATACTGTAATTGAAGATTTAGAAGAGAATAAAATAATATAAAGCAGGAACAGATTGGAAGTAGTAAGCATGGTTTAGGAATAAATAAATAGTAAATTAAAAGTAAATTTTAGGTTTTACAGTTTTTAATTTTAAATCTGTTTAAATTCACTGAGTTCCGTGAACTTTTATTATTTTTCATTTATAATATGAAAATGGATAACTTAAAAGGCGACTAAGGAAAAGAGCAAATTAAGGAAGATTTGTAGATTAAGAATTAAGAATAGTACCAGCATTATAAATTGAGATAAAGCTAAATAGCTGCTCTTTAATAAAAACTTTAATTATCTCATATTGAAGGTTGAAGAAAATCTGTTAATTCGCAGTCTAGGATAAAGCTTAATGACTTGAAAGCCAAAGCTTTTTCATATCTTATTCAAAGAGTAGAAGAAAAAAATTCGACAACAGATGATGAATCTAATTCATAGTGTTCTGAAAGTCCTAAAACATTGCTAATAGAAACCAAAAGTAATTCTTAATGCTATCAAGATTCTGATGTAGATGAAGAGGAAAGTAAAATAGACATCGATATACGAGCTTTTAATGAGTTGAATCAGAGTAGAGCAAGTGTAAATTTAGAATAAAATAATTCTTTAGGACTCAGGATTTTTATCTTTTCGCTCTTGAGTCTGTTTGTTACTCAATGCTATTTAATTAAATTTCTCATTGATACAAGGAGAGATTGATAGTCAGTAACTTAGTTCTATTTTATCTAATGTTTATAGTAAATATTATTAAGCTTATTATTTCATTGCATCATACTACTTTAATCTTTTGTCTTAAAAATCTCATTTATTTAAGTTACAAATAAGTTATGATGTAGTTGGTAATATTAGAACTAAATACCTAGGGCTAAATGAATTTATAGCAAGAC
Organism: Loxodes magnus; assembly: GCA_946699065.1. Taxonomy (NCBI): domain Eukaryota; phylum Ciliophora; class Karyorelictea; order Loxodida; family Loxodidae; genus Loxodes; species Loxodes magnus. The sequence goes on from CAMPDV010000601.1 coordinate 45,727, forward strand.
TTGAAGTTTTTTAAATAACTCTTAGTTTCTTTCTTTTACTTATGATAATTAATGAATGAGTACTTTGACTAATAGTATGGTTACTTTAATTATATAAGATGCTGATTGTATACTTTATTAATTACATTTTGACTTAATTATATTTTAAATTATTATAATGGATGAATTTTATTGGTCTTAATGCTTATCTTCTTAATTTAGTTTAAGATTGTAAAAAATGGAACATTTAGATCCATAGAGAAAGCAAAGGTTCAATAAAGTGAGTGCTTTGCTATATGAATAAAATTAATTATCTTTGAGAGTGAATAAATAAATTTGATGTATTTATAACTTTTAGTTTCCCTTTTAAAGAGAGTAGTCATACTTAATTACACTGACTAAGAGTTTATTGCAAATATTTTATATGAATCATTTATGTAAATCCAATTAAGTTATGATGCAGCTACCTATAATGGAATCAAATATATTTACTCAAATGAATGAGCAAAATAAGTTTTTTAATGATAAGCAGTGTTATTTAACTCTTTACTTAATCTTAATAATTATAATAAACTAAATCTCTTTAAGTAATACCTCAGAATATATTTACTCCAAGCAGACTTATATTGAATAAGTATAAATTAAGATTTAACAATACATTGTAAAGATTCCATTGGATTCTCTTCTAGTTATTTAAATTAAAGGAAGCCAAAGACTAAAATAAAGTAAATAATAGCTTTAATATTTTAAAATAGCTATCTATATAAATATAATAGTTGAATGCTAGACAACTTAAATAAGCATCTATTTGCTATTTATATCTATAATCCTATAAAATTTCTTACTATTTATCATTAGAGACTTTTACTTTTATTTGCATTCACTAAATCTATTAAGTTCTGTTTTTGAGCCATCCTTTAAAAAATTAATTCTACATATAATAAGAAAGTCTCTTTGCTTACTATCTCCAGATTTATTTCACAGTTTTTAATTTATTTACATATATGATTTATTTACTCCTTAAATCTAAGAGATATTTCCTAAGTAAATTTTTATAAAAATAGGAAAATAAATGAGTTGAAAGAATCAAAATAGAATTAGTATAATACCTCTCTAAGTCTAGTTCTATTTAATAGGTATATTAAATTTAAAATTATTTCTAGAATTAAATATAACTAGACGGTCCATCAATTCCACATTCAAAATTTAAAATAACTAATTTATATCTATATTTTTTTATTTTATAATCGAGCAAATTTAAATTTCAGTGATATAGGTATAATTAAACCTTATACAATGGAAATGCTTTACATAGCTGCTTTTTTATATTCTAAGTTCAGTTATAAAACTAAAAATAAAAAGATAAGTATTTTTGTTGTTAATGAGTCCCTTTATTTATTTAGAAAGCTGGAAAAGCATTTTATACTTGTATTGCACTTCATTCAGATGAGTTCTAAACTAATAAACTAAAACAACTTTAATTACTCAAATAATTTTTGAGATGAAAAGTTTTAGATAAATGGCATTAAATTTCTCTTTCACTACAAGAATGAGATAAATTAAAAGATACCGATGTGGCATTAATAACCTATCAATCACATTTTCTTATTAGTTTATGTATTAAAGGTAAATATCAAGCTATTATAATGGAAATTATTTAGATCTTTGTTCTGTTTTATTGAGTTTAATAGTAAGAGTAACCTAATGAAAATTAATTATCTAAATTTATCATTCCTGTATTAGATAAATATTTAGCTATTTTTCCCTTGTCACTTAAATTTTAAAGTTCATCTTGGAAAAAAAATGAAAGAAAATAAAAATTCAAATAATTTCCATTTTATAATAGCTATAAGCATTAATATCATGAAATAAGACCAACTATCACACTAAATTACTTGCCCATTGTTAAAGTCATAAGTAAAATTAGAATAATAAAAGCCATTTGGTTAAAAGTCTGAATGTATTTTGCTTATTTAATTATCAAAATTTATTGAGAGAGATTTACTAAAAAATACTGCTATATATATTACATTTACCTAACTCCTAATATTCAGAAATATTAAATAAAGAAATAGCAATCGATACTCTGGGGAAGTCTCCTAAATTCTAAATAATATACATAATTTGTTCTGAAAGATCAGTTAAACATTAATATTAATTTTATCCAGCAAACTTAATCATTGATATAAGCATTACGATCACCAGTTTTACACTGATCAATCATATAAATATCTTAACCTTTAATATCAAACAACAACAGTTTATAACTATGCAATTTCTTATAGTTCAAAGATAAATATCAAATGATATAACTAGATATAGTTAATAGTTCTATATTAAGTGTATACTTAATCCAACTATTATATACTAAGTTGATATTTATCAATAGAAGTAAACTTAATTATTATCTTAAAGATATAGCTAAGATGCTTAAATTTTTTATATCCTACTTAATTTAATTTAAGTTATCCATCTATCTTATAATAAAAAGCTAGTATCAAGCCAAAAATTATAAAGTAAGAGATAGTGAAATAGATAAAAGGATTGAAATAGATAAGCTTTGAAATATATAGGTAGGGAAGTTAATTAAAAGCCTTTAATTATGATACCATTTACTTTCAATAAATGTTTGATATATGAATGCTTATTGATTTAACCTTTATATTAGATATGGATATAAGTTTATATGCGAAGAAAGATTAATTATTTAAGCTTTTTTAATGATACCTAATTTGCTGAATAAATATATTAGTAAAGCTAGATTAAGTCTTGAATGACGCTTTTTAAGAAGAAATTTTAGCATCCTAATAAAATATATGGAAAAACCACTATATCATTTCGCAGTAGAAATCAAAAGAAATGGGAAATCAAGTAAAAGCTACTTCATAGTGTTTTTATTAATTTAAGAAAAAAAATCTGATTCAGAATTTGATGAGCTTGAGTTCTTATTTTCTTAAAGTCCAAACACAAATTTTGAATAAAAATATAGCAGAATCCATGATTGCATGTCAAAAGAACTTCCTATAAAAGAGAAAGGAGTAGAATCCTTCAATTCTTCTAAAAAAATTACAGTAGCACCATTAAAAATTCATCCTTTACATACAAAAAAAATATCAGCAATATTTTCTTTATCTTACAGCTTTGAGTCTCTTTATCACACAGATTTTTCTAATAAGATACATAATAGCGACAAGAATTGACTAAGCAAGTACGTAAGCAAGAACTCTCATTTAACTTCCATTTTTATTCTTTAGCTGCTATTTTAAGTGATATTTTTATCCTCTTTTACTCCACCTTTTTCCCTTTTAAGTAAAGAGATCATAGATAAAACTAGCTAGCACTATTTATAATTATTAATTGTGTATAAATTGTTTTTAAGCATTTTAAGCTTAAAGAGTTTAAAGCTAAATAGCTTGCTGATATGAGGGAAATTAAAGAGATATGAAATAGGTATAAAATACTAAAAAGGAGAGAAAACTAATTAAAAATGCTTTTTTAAATGGAGTTTAATATATGAAATATGCTAGAATATTAAGAAAAGCTATATTTATAAATATCATATACTAGTTGTATCCTTTCAAAGCTATTAAAACTGGACTAGCTATATTAAGACTTATCTCATATTATACGAATTTAAAGCTTGTGTTCTCATAATTAATAATCACTGAGAAGATAACTTAGTAAGTTAAGTGAGCAAAGGCATTATAATAAGAAAGAATGGCTATAATAGAATGTTTTAGAACTAGTATGAAAGCATATTAATTGAATATAGCTATTTAAATCAAATAACTTAAGTTCCGTAATAATTTAACTTATAATTATGTTTAAGAACTAAAGAAATCTACCTAAGGATGTTAAAAATCATCTCTCTCCTATTTGCTTGAGATATAATTCTATGGAGTGTATTGATATAGCTGAAATTTTTAGTAGGAATATAGGCTAAAATAATTCCTTATGAGAAAAAAGGATATTGTGGTTAGATAATTGATGTACTAGGATAGGTGGAAGGCTAAGAAAGAGGAACTTTATAGACTTGGGAATATGGATTATGAGTAGTTTATGTAGCAATTGAGCTAAATTGAAAAGTTATATCTCTAGAATTGCTTGGAATAGAAAGAAAAAACTCGCTGACATTATATCCTAAAGTAGCTGAAGCGCTTTTCCAAGATTTGTGAGATTCTAGACGAGAATCTTTAATCTTGTTTTTAAAATCATGACAGCAAAATATAAAAAGCCAAAAAAATAAAACATTCAAACTTATATTAAAAGCGTACTAAATTTATATTAGCTAGTGTTTAAACTAAGCCTGAAAAACAGGCAGCAAGCAATAAATATTAAATTAATTAGGGTGTGATTATTGAGGAGGACTCTTAAATCAAGTAAGATCCAACTTAATATTTTGACCAAATCTCTTTAGATAATAGCATATAAACCAAAAGAAAAGGAATAGATATGATGAATTAGATTAATGACTATGCTTTATAATGCAAAAGTCCTCAATCTGAATTTGGCGTATCTCCTAACTTTTTCGAATCTCCACCCAAAGAGCTTACAAGTTTGAAAAAATGTAGCAGCGATAGCAGAGCTTACATTTAAGGTAGCCAAGAAAATATAAATTAAATCAAAAAAGCAAATTGAAGGTAAGCAACAAAAGAACGTAGACAATCTCTTTATACAAATCTTATAAGATAGAAAATTCTCTAGATGGTTAAATAATAAGAAACAGTAAGTTAAGAAAAGCCAACCAGTCCATTACTTAAATAATGCTACGAAGTAAGTTTTTAAAACACATTGATGCAATATTACGATAAAAAAGTTTTAAAATGGAAAAAAGAAATGTTTAAAGGAATACCATAGATTATGTGCAAAATATGCGAGTAAAAATTTGATGCCTGGCTGATTGGGAAGCATACTAAGCTTTGCCTTGAGAAAAGAAACTTAATAATAAATAACTCTGAAAACGATGAAAAAATACTAGAGATCAGTTCACCATTGTCAGACGAAAGAAATCGTATTTTGAAAGAAAGTTCAAGAAAAATGTTTATGAATACGAGGAAGATTATTTAGTAGAAATAAGGATTATAACTGCACTTAATGAAACTGATAACTTAGATTGGAAGAAAAGCTTATTGAATAAACGTTACTAATCAAAATTCTTTATAGCAACTAATGGATTTAGAATAATAGCTTGAGAAGATAGCAAACTAAGCTTCACATGAACTTTAGTAAACAATATAGAAACTATAGAAAAGAATATCTGAAAAGATCAAACTAATCATGGATCTAGGAGAAACTTATCAATAGTAACTAGACCATGAAATCTAGAAGGATATTAAAGATAAGTATTTATAAATGATTTTAATTAAATAAAACTCATATAGTTCGACTAGTTTAGAAAAATTATTTAATGAAATGCACAGATCCCAATTTGGGTCTTGTTTAAATTTTTACCGAGAGTAGGACCAAGAAATTCCAATATTTAAAAATGAAGTAAATCCTTTTAAAAAATTAAGCATGAAAGATTTCAAAATTCTTAAGAAGTTAGGTAATGGTGGATATGGTGAAGTTTATTTGGCTGAAAAAATATCTACAAAAGATTTGATAGCAATAAAAGTAATAAATAAAGAACATATTCTTAAGGAAAACAGCTACGATGAGATACAAATCGAATAATTCATACTAGGCTTAAATAACCAAGAATTCACTGTTAAAGGACTTCATACTTTTTAGGGATAAAAGCATTTATACTTTGTTATGGAGTATATGCCTGGAGGGGATTTAGGCTCTTTATTAGAAAAAGAAGGAAGGTTCGAATTTGCGGCTTCTCTTTTCTATATAGCATAGATAATTCTGTGCCTTGAAAATCTCCATAAGCAGAATATTATTCACAGAGATTTAAAGCCATAAAATGTTCTACTAGATCAAAAAGGAAATTGTAGGCTTGTAGACTTTGGATTAAGTGAAAGTTAAGTTTTCTCAAGAAGCAAGAACAAATAAGAAATGGACAATAATTAAGACAATGGAATAAGAGGAACAGCTGATTATATAGCTCCTGAGATAATATTATAGTAAGTTCATAACGAAAAGGTAGATGTTTGAGCTATTGGAGTAATATTCTTCGAAATGATAGTAGGAATTCCTCCATTTAATGATGATACTTCAGAGTTAATTTTCGAAAGAATATTGAATAGAGATATACTGGAGTGGTCTTATCTAAACACAATTTTAGATTAAAAAGTAGTTTCTTTCATAGAATACCTTCTATAAGTTGATCCACAATCAAGACCAAACTTACAATAAGTTAAAAAGCATTTTTTGTTTGAAAACTTTCAATGAGAATAGGCCTATAAATCAAAAGCACCCTATGAAGTCAAAATTTCTTAAATCTAAAATTCTTAAGAGCAGTAAGACGAAATAGTAATAAGCCCTTAGTAATGTGAATAAAATACAGTTGATTTAAGTATTATGAATAAAGAAATAAATCCACAATAAAAATAAGATAACTAAAATCTTGCTGAAATGTAATATACCCTTTATCCTAACATTCAGTCAACTTTCAGAAAAATGAGAAAAGGAATGAGTTTAATAGATTAAGACTTTAGAGAACTTGAAGGTACATCAATATAAAACCTAGCAAATCTTAATAAATACACTGTCCAATTACTTAAACAGAGAAAGAAGGATAAAGAAGAGAATGTTTAATAATCTTAAAAATAACTTTTCTTAATTTCATATTTACACTTAGCTTAAAATTCCCTCTTCAACTATTAAAAAAACCTCAAGTTAAATTTTTTAAAATTAAATGAAAAAATGTAAACATAAGCAAGTTTGATCTATAATATAGCCAATTCTTAGATAAAATTAATTATTTTTAAAGTGTATAAAATGTAATAAGTTGAAGATAATTTATATAGTAAATTTTGTGGAGATCGAAGTTATCAAGAAAATATTTGGAACTATTTTAAGAGCTTAAAATTGGTTATCTAGTAATAAAAAAGGATATAGAATAAAAGAAATAGAAATATGATTTAAAAGAGCATTTTAAGAATTGTATATATAAGAAAATAAAGAATGTAATTATTAAGTTAGATAGCTAACAAACTTAAAATCTTTATTTCGATCAATGTTTAATTCTAAAAGTTAAATTGTTACATTTTTTTCTTAAGATAATATTAAGACTTAACTACTTAGTTAAAAATCCATAAAAATTGAAAGTCACTTTAAGAAACATTGAGTCAATTACTAAACAAATACTTAAGAATAACAAAAAAAATAATCGCAAGTATAAGATAAGAAAAATTTCAAAGTCAGTAAGACTTAAATGATAAATGAGCTATTTTAATAAATTTATTAATAAAAGAAAAAAACTTACTAAGATATATAGATTTTTAGACATTTAAACTATTAAAAATTAAAAGGTTATACTTTATTCGATAAGTATGCTTAGTCTATAAGAATATGTTGTTAAAAAAGAAAGTGTTTTTGTAAAAATTAATTAGAGATGTAAAGGTATAATTAATTTTTATTTAGTAAATATTTGAATACCATACTTAGTTTTTTACTATATAATGGATGAAAAACTTGACAAATAAAAAAAATACTTAATTGATTTTAGCTGAATTTAGAAATTTCAGAAAGGATTTTAAAAACCTTGAGGAAATTACACACAAAAGCTCTTGAAATAATGCGTCTATTTTTAAAGCAACATTAAATTAATAAAAGTTTAACATACCAATTAAATCCTTAAGAAAGTAGTTAGAAGGAAACAAATAAAAACTATTTAAATATATAGATAATTATAGAGCAAAGATAAAATAATTTCAAAATTATTGAATAAAGCATCTTTAATATTAAAAATTTTAAATTAAAAATATTAAAAGTTTTAAAATTGTTTATTTTAGTATCTTCCTTTAATTAGATAGTTAAAAAAGATCTTTAGCTTCTATGTTAGTAGTTTAGATAAAAATAGGGAAATTATGTAGAAATTGTGTGAATAATTGATTTTGTTATTATGATACTTCAAACTTAATACTTTAAAAATAAGCATAGTAATTTAAATAAAATTTGAGTCAAAATTAAATTCTATTTTTTTGTCTTGCAATAGAACTTTAAAATTAGTCGCTTTCTTATCTATTAGTTTCAAACTTATTTCATGCCTTAATTTCGGAACATTATACAAAAAAATTTGCATTAATTGTATTATAAAAATGTTATTCTGTTTGGGATGGAAATCCAAAGCTACTATCAAATTTATAATAATTATAAAGAATTCAGAACTTAAAAAAAAGTGATTTCAATAACTATTAAATAAGAAAAAATAGATCTAATTCCTTAAATTATTTTAAGAATAATTTCAAAAATAAATGCGAAAAATATTTTATAAGAGATGTAGATTTCATATCTAAAATTATTGACCAGTCTCATTAAGCTTACAGTATTTATCTTATAATTATGGAGTACTATTAATAAATGATAAGGCTTTTACATAGCAATATTTTTTCTACATGATTATAGACTTATAACTTAATGGTATTTTATATTTGTTGTTTTAATAAATAAAAAAAACAAATCTTAATTTTTTAAAGGTCTAAGATAATAAACACGATGTAAAAAAATTAGACTTTTTGATAAAAAATTAAAAGAAATTATTAAGATAAAATAAGAGATACAATTAATAAATTTTATAGCTTTATGTAAAAATAATTTTAACTAGATAATCTAGTTTTATTTGCAAGATCTGTTGTCTCTTTTGCCTATAGCTGAAAAAATCATAAATTTTGAAATTTTCTTAATGAAAAATAATATTGAAAATATAAAGAAAGGCTAGCATAATTTTAAAAGATATAAATAAGTTTTCCATCAAAATGCTATAGATCTAAAACTATTCTTAAATTTTATTATTTTTATGTTATTAGAATAAATTAAATAAAATTGAATTCTTAATGGGGAAGGATGAACGTAAGAAAGTTAAGGCCAAAAGTAAAGAGGCCAGATTATAAAACCCTCTATAGGCGTGGCGCTTTCCTTACCTACCAACTGGAAAAAGAAAAGAAAGATAGGCTGGAGATACTTAAGATTCGCCAAAGAAATAATAAACCCCGATTTAATTACAAAGACTAAACTATTTTAATGCCGAAATAAATTAGAACTACTTGGTCGAGAAATCTATAAAAAGCATAGATTCAACTTAGCTGCAAGGCCTAATATGAAACTTTTAATAAGAATCCGAGCTTTAGAAGAAGAATAAATACAATAAAAAGAAGAAATTGAGTACCACAATGAAGATCAAGTACCTCACTTCACGGACAATATAGAAAAATCATAGGACAACAAATAGTAGAGAAATAATTTAGACAATGGAAAACGACATACGAACTTTTCAAGAACAAGATGAAAAAAATGGAAGAGTCAAGACTTATTTAGACAGAGATTGAAAGAGAACTGGAATAATTCTGAAGGGGGTCATTGAAGAGTGGTTGTATTCCAATGGAAATAGAGAAAAAAGGAACAAGCACAAATAAAACCAAAAGAAATTTAAAAAATCATGTAAAATTTGCAAAAGTCGACGACACCTATGACGGAAATGTTCGCAAAAGGAGAAAATAAGAAGATTAATCTGGAGATCGATTTAACACAATGCGACGACTTTCTTTTGGTCGGGCATGGGAAGACCTTACGGAAAAACAAGAATAACTGGACGGAAGCTTGAATACTATTAGAAAAAGGAGATTCCTGCAAACTTTAAAAAATTTTCAAACTTCTGATAGGAAGACAAACTTTATTTGAACTTATTTAAATAATTGCAACGTTTTTATCAGATTGATTATTTGCTATAAATTCAGAGTCATAAAAAATCATAATTTGATTAATAAAATTTAAATAACTTAAGTTTATTTATCTTTATCTATTTTTTAATTCAAAATAATAAGAGTATAATTAAATAGTAAAGGAAGAAATAAATAAATAATAAGCTTGATTGTGTAAGAAATTATCTAAAAACATAAAAATAATATATTTAAAGAATAACCAAATATATAATTATGTCAAATTTTATTTCTTAATTAAAAGATTACTTTAAAATCATTATATATTTATTAATCTTCAAGAATTTAACTTTTGCTGAAATTTATTGCTATTATTATCATCTAAAAGTTTAAAAAATGCTCACTTTCATTGGAATTCAAATCAAATCCAGCTATCCATTTATCGAGTTTGGATTCCTCGACCATTTTTAAGTGGATGGCTATAATTCCTTCTCCATCTTACTCAGATCTTTTCTGTATCCAATATATTATTTGTATACTATCTTTTTGATAAAAAAAATCTTGATAATTCTCTTCAGATCCTTTAATCCTCTTATTTTTTATATAATATAATTATTTCCAAACTTAAATTTTAAGATTTCCTCTTAACTTTTATGCATTTTTAGAATTTAAATTGCTTCAGACTTAGAGGCATCTATTTTAAGATAAATTCAATTAAAAAATCCATTTTTTCATCTATTTTGTTTCATGTTCTTTTCAGATTTTGAAGGAATATTAAATCAATATCATTTGCAAGCGAAATTTTTTTTGAAGTTATTACATCTGAGAACAATACTATTTCTTTTACTTTCTATATGTCTGATAACAATATCCTAATATAACAAAGCTAACATTGGTCCATTTGAACTTCCATATATTACTCCATTGTTGTATTTAGACTTTTCAAAATAGCTTCATCTATGAGGAATTAAGAACTTAGATTGAAATAAAAAGATTAAAATGCTAATATCAATCATAAAGGTAATTGGCACGTTTTAGCTGATCAAAAGTAGCCTTCTTTCTATCTAATCAAACATTTCTCCACGTCAATCAAATTTTCTATTAGTTTAGTTTTTCCTTTGACTTTCTTTCTAAATAGATCTATAATTGATTGTATTTCCCAGATCTCTAAATTTTTGGTCTATTTTTCGTAAACCCCATTTGACTTGGGTGAATTAAGTTTCTCTAGTAAACTATATTGTATAATCTTTTGCTAGAACTTTATCTTACAGCTTCAGTATAGAATTTATTAGTGAAATTGGAAGCCAATTTATTCATTCTTTATTACCTTTTTTAAAAATTGGAATAATCACTAAAAAGTTAGACTCATCAGATATTCTCCCAAGTTTAAGCATATTATTGAGAAAAGAGTGTAGTATCATTGTAAGATAATCTCCTGCATACTTCAGCAACTCTCCTTTGATTCCATCTGGGCCTTCCGCTTTACCATTAGGGATTTCTTTTAAGATTTCTTAAATTTCTTTAAAGTGAAAAACTCTAAACCTTATAAGCTTGATAATGGTTAGCTAATAAATTCTTAATTATTTTTATATATTTGATTTATTCTTTGGTTGCTAAAGCCAATCTATCGCTTTTTAAAGTTTAAAGTTGATCAAACACTAAATTTTCTCATGAATCAACAAAATTTTCTTATTTGTCTATGTTAAAATTAATTTTACTTCTTTGTCTAGGGTTAAGAATTTTTTAGCTTGTGAAAGCATATTTTTATTATTTTAATTGAGAAGGAGGAATTTTTTATTTGCTTTATTTTTCTTAAACTTTAACAGGTGGTGTTTAAAATTTTTCCTCAGCTTGCTGGCTTTATTATGAAGGTTAATGACTTATTAATTGATTCTCCCAAATTAAGCATGAGTTTCTTTATATATTTAATTAGCTCATTTAGCTTCAATTTACTTCTTTGTGAGGTCTTTTGTAAGTTTATTATATTAAGGATCTGGAATAAATGAGCCTAATGTTTCAACTGCTTTATCTTATATACTGCGTTTAATACATGAGAATAAATTCTCTAAATTATCTCTATCAATTTTAAAAATACATTATAAATTTCAAAAAGATACTTAATACTTTTAGCTGTCAATTGGGTTTTGTAACCAGTTAATTTTATATTTTCTTTAGGTAATTATGTTCTAATAGAGAACTATACTGAAGAGAAAATTTACCGTTATTGGTATATGATCAATAAATAGTTAGTTATAATGAGCATAGTATTTTTCAAATTGATTAATATTCAGGTGATTGTTTATTACAATATAGTCATTGCAATTCATAAACTCTGTTCCATTATGTATGGAATGTTGCTCATCATATCATTAACTATTTCAAGATCATTCTGAATAAGAAACTCCTAAAACCTATTTGTATTATCATAGTCATTTCTGGGATTATCTCCATTATCTTATAAGAGAGCATTGAAATCTTCCATCAGAATATGTGGGTTATTTGGGAATTGATTAATTAGCAAATTAACATATTCATATGCTTGATCTTTTATGTTCTCATTTTTGCTATTTTCTGGCATGAAGCAGGATGTAATAAATATATTGTCCAGTTTGGCTGAAATATATTGATTCTAAGATACATCAATTATATTCGTTACTTCAGTACTATTATTGATTTCTTCTTTTATGATCAGGCATACACCTACTCTTCTGATTTTTTGTAATAAGTCCTATAACCTTATATTAAGATTGAAGAGAAATCAAGTTTTTTCCAAACTTCGTTAATTGAAAAGCTTTAAATAAAAATTTCTCTTATAAATTCTTCTATTGCATATAGTTTATTTGCTATTAAATTTACATTGATATGTACAGTCTTAATCTGATTGACACTTCTTTTTTTAATAGTTATCTTCATCTGTCTAATGCTTAAGGAATAATATATATATAATTTTAAATTTAATATACCTATTAAATAGAACTAGACTTAGAGAGGTATTATACTAATTCTATTTTGATTCTTTCAACTCATTTATTTTCTTATTTTTATAAAAATTTACTTAGGAAATATCTCTTAGATTTAAGGAGTAAATAAATCATATATGTAAATAAATTAAAAACTGTGAAATAAATCTGGAGATAGTAAGCAAAGAGACTTTCTTATTATATGTAGAATTAATTTTTTAAAGGATGGTTCAAAAACAGAACTTAATAGATTTAGTGAATGCAAATAAAAGCAAAAGTCTCTAATGATAAATAGTAAGAAATTTTATAGGATTATAGATATAAATAGCAAACAGATGCTTATTTAAGCTATCTAGCATTCAACTATTATATTTATATAGATAGCTATTTTAAAATATTAAAGCTATTATTTACTTTATTTTAGTCTTTGGCTTCCTTTAATTTAAATAACTAGAAGAGAATCCAATGGAATCTTTACAATGTATTGTTAAATCTTAATTTATACTTATTCAATATAAGTCTGCTTGGAGTAAATATATTCTGAGGTATTACTTAAAGAGATTTAGTTTATTATAATTATTAAGATTAAGTAAAGAGTTAAATAACACTGCTTATCATTAAAAAACTTATTTTGCTCATTCATTTGAGTAAATATATTTGATTCCATTATAGGTAGCTGCATCATAACTTAATTGGATTTACATAAATGATTCATATAAAATATTTGCAATAAACTCTTAGTCAGTGTAATTAAGTATGACTACTCTCTTTAAAAGGGAAACTAAAAGTTATAAATACATCAAATTTATTTATTCACTCTCAAAGATAATTAATTTTATTCATATAGCAAAGCACTCACTTTATTGAACCTTTGCTTTCTCTATGGATCTAAATGTTCCATTTTTTACAATCTTAAACTAAATTAAGAAGATAAGCATTAAGACCAATAAAATTCATCCATTATAATAATTTAAAATATAATTAAGTCAAAATGTAATTAATAAAGTATACAATCAGCATCTTATATAATTAAAGTAACCATACTATTAGTCAAAGTACTCATTCATTAATTATCATAAGTAAAAGAAAGAAACTAAGAGTTATTTAAAAAACTTCAAGTCTTGCTATAAATTCATTTAGCCCTAGGTATTTAGTTCTAATATTACCAACTACATCATAACTTATTTGTAACTTAAATAAATGAGATTTTTAAGACAAAAGATTAAAGTAGTATGATGCAATGAAATAATAAGCTTAATAATATTTACTATAAACATTAGATAAAATAGAACTAAGTTACTGACTATCAATCTCTCCTTGTATCAATGAGAAATTTAATTAAATAGCATTGAGTAACAAACAGACTCAAGAGTGAAAAGATAAAAATCCTGAGTCCTAAAGAATTATTTTATTCTAAATTTACACTTGCTCTACTCTGATTCAACTCATTAAAAGCTCGTATATCGATGTCTATTTTACTTTCCTCTTCATCTACATCAGAATCTTGATAGTATTAAGAATTAATTTTGGTTTCTATTAGCAATGTTTTAGGACTTTCAGAACACTAAGAATTAGATTCATCATCTGTTGTCGAATTTTTTTCTTCTACTCTTTGAATAAAATATGAAAAAGCTTTGACTTTCAAGTCATTAAGCTTTATCCTAGACTGCGAATTAACAGATTTTCTTCAACCTTCAATATGAGATAATTAAAGTTTTTATTAAAGAGCAGCTATTTAGCTTTATCTCAATTTATAATGCTGGTACTATTCTTAAATCTTAATCTACAAATCTTCCTTAATTTGCTCTTTTCCTTAGTCGCCTTTTAAGTTATCCATTTTCATATTATAAATGAAAAATAATAAAAGTTCACGGAACTCAGTGAATTTAAACAGATTTAAAATTAAAAACTGTAAAACCTAAAATTTACTTTTAATTTACTATTTATTTATTCCTAAGCCATGCTTACTACTTCCAATCTGTTCCTGCTTTATATTATTTTATTCTCTTCTAAATCTTCAATTACAGTATTTAAAATTATTATTCATTTATTACAGTTTAGGTTTGCACCTTAAGAGTGAAAAATATTTTAATGCAATGCTAAATAATAGGAACTTTATAGCTTTTAAGGATTGAAAATACTGAGTTAGTGATATATGATATTTTGATTTAGTTGTTATACTTAATAGTTATTATCTATATTTATTCTTCATTATTAGGTTATGAGTACAATATAAGTAGGGCTGATTTATCGATTATTAGGTAAGAAAACCCATAAAAATATGAATAGAATAGCTGTCACTAAAACTTTCTGAAGATCATAAAGAAATATTTTGATTTCTTTTAATTGTTTTTGAGCGAAATGAGAGTAATTTAGCTTCTATATAAGTAGCAAAGTATATATTAAATATACGGCAAAGAAGGTCTTTCTTGAATAAAATTAAAAAATGATGTATATTTACTATTAGTTGGTGATTAATTTAATATTTTAAATAGAATACCTATTTTACTCAATCTAAATAGTTCAATTGTATCTCATATTCTCTATCATTTAAGCTTTTTATCTGTGCTATGAAGCAAAAGTAAATGCTACTAATTATTCTAAGCTTAACTCATTTATCTTTAAGATATCGAGTTTGCTATAAAAATTACTGTTATTTACACTTAGACTTTGTTAGTTAAATATTGGAGAAAATGTTGGCTATAATCTGATAAACTATTTATAAAATAGATTGCTTTTATTAAATTTAGTCAAAAGAGAAATACTTATTGCTCATATATAGTGCATCTAAGTAAACCTTATAGCATTTTATACGTTTTAAGGATAAAAAGCCAATTCATCAAAAATTATTTTTTATTCTAAGCTTTAAATTTTGGTTTAGCAAGCATAATAAAGAATGCTTCTCTTATACTTATACTATAAAAGCTTTGTAATAGAGTATAGTTAGATAATTATAAAGCTTAGTAAATGTAAGCCTTAAGATAGCCTCTAAGCATACTATGCTTTAATTTATTTTAAGCCTTTTCAGCTTTAACAAAGGCCTACTTTGATTCTATGGATATTAATAAATAATTTTACTACTTAGCATATCATTTAAATATCTAAAAGAAGGTTTAAGTTAAATTCCTTTGTTCTTTTATTTTATTAGAGAGAGTTAGTAACTTAGAGTAGAAATGATAAAATAAGAGATGTATAAATGGTGTTGATAAAAAGCTTTAATTTTAGGTTTTTTAGTAATAATTTATGATATAAGGATGCTGTTTAAATTTGAGATAAAGTAAACTAGTTATATTATAGGAGAGAATAAGCTTATATAAAGATAATAGTTTTAATAAATTTGGAAATTAAAAATATTAAATAGCTAAATAATATAAGAATAATTAAAAGTTAACTATCTCTAAAGTATAAACTAATAACTTAAATAAAAACTAGCTAGAAAAAAGTAAGAAAAAGGATTATAAATATTAAACAAATAAATAGCTAATGAGAGATTTAAATAATATTAGAATGCTATGATATTGTAATTTAAAATATAAAATAGATATATTATAATTATTAATATGCTTATTATTTATTAATTATAATATCTATAATTAATTTGAGTCAACATTTAGCAAATTCAAAAACTTTCTATTTTATAAGGTAAAATTGGTTGAAAATAAATAAGCATGAACTGTAGTAGATTAGATAATGAAATGAAGAAGATTTAGCATTGATAATTCTATTGCATTTTAGTGATTTAATGAAATCCCAATTTTTATTTAATTGATACACTCTAAGTAAATAATTATATTTGGTATCTAAGTTATTCAGCTGTGTATGTTAATGTTTACAAACTGGATTTAACTTTAAAAATTTATTTCAAGTAGAAACATTGGAAGAACGGGAATAATTAAAATACTTGTGTTTGAAATATGTTGATAAAATGAAAGAACTATTCTAGACTTTGCAAGCAAATTGGCTAAATGAAAAAATTATGAGAAATGCATAGGAAATGTATAAAATAGCAATTTGAAAGTTTAAAAGTGCTTAGCTATTCTAAAAAATAGCATAAAACTAAAGTTAGACAAAATTATTTAGTTGTATAATAAAAAGAGGACTATGATATGAAAAAATTGAAGATGTTTTAAATACTTAAAATAAAGAATATATATGTACATATATTATATAATAAATAAACTGGAATTATTCTTTAAACATTTGAACAACTTTAAGATTATAAAGCCCTAAATTAGTTTTAATAGTTATGAATGCTACCTTTTAAAGTTTAATGATTCTAAAAATTATTTAATTTGTCTAATTTATTTATTTTATAGTAAGTTTAAAATAGAAGATAAAGATAATCCTAAAACAAATTTTAGATAAAGAAAGTTAAATGTTTTAAGAGTATAAAAACTAAATATTTTCTTCCTTTAATACTAATTTCATAATCAAGATTTAAAATTTTTAAATCAATCTTTTAAATTTTTTAAATTTTCTTAAAGTAATAAATTTCTTTTGTCTATACTTAAATTAAAAGTATCAGGATTTATAAAATTACCTCCCATTTTTATATAATTTCTTCTTTATAATTAATTAAATAATTAATAACTTCGAATCATTAAGGATTATTAATCTCTCGCCGTGGTACTTTCTCTGAACGGCATCTTGACAGAATAACGAGGATATTTTGTTGATCAGTTTATGCAAACTGGCTCTACCATGAGTAACCATAATTATGATTTAAAGACTCTATTAAAACTGCATAATCTCCAGATGTGTTCCTTTCAAAGTCTTGGATCTAATACAGGATCTCTCTAAGGATTGGAGGCATAATTAGACAATTTAAAATCTTGCTCCCACAATTCTTTTAATTATTAAATCCTTACTACCTTTCCTCGTTAATTTTAAACAGAAAGGTAAAAATAGCAAGATATATATCTCAAATTTACTAATAAATTGATAAAAATTATAGATGCTAAACATAGCACATGAATAATCTTAATTATATCTAATTAAATCTAATATTATAAGGAATGTAACTATTGAAAGATACAGCAAGATATCTCATTTGATAACTAATGCTTTAATAAATTTGAGTTTGAAAGATTTCTACTTCTTTCTCCGTTTTTACAATTTTATTATATTGCCTTTTAATTTTTGGTAAGTATACAAATATCTCTTATTTACTAAATTGAAATGGATTATCTAATTAAAAACAAAAACTCTTTTTGCAGTTTTCTGATTCTTTGATTCAAGTAAATTCTATTTAATACTTGTATTAGCCTTTAAATTAAATTTATAGTGATTCTTAATAAAATTAAACTTGTCTCTTATGATTTTATTTTCTTAATCCCATTAAGCTAATAAAAACACTTCTCCATAGAGAATGCTACATTTATTTACATCCTCATTTTTATAAAGAAACATCGTTTCTCTAGGGTCTATTTCTATGATTCTACTATTTCTAATATATATACTTTTAAATGAGAATTTCTCCTTTATTCGATTAAATTTATTGCTTTAACTATTTCAACTCCAGGATTATTAATACTTGACTATCTTAGATCAAAAAGAAAATTTAGCTTTTTAATTTAGAAATTAATTATTTGATCAGCGACTGTATCTTACATATAATTAATTTTTTTCTAACTACTTATAAACTTAAAGTGTAAATAGATTATAATGCTTATTTTTAAATTGTTCATTCCTATATAATTACTAGTGTATCTCTAGAGAAAGAAAAGAGAATTCTTAAAAAAGGCTTTAAATTTTTTATATCTATAATGATAACAATCATTTTCTTATATGCTCTTCCCTTTTTATAGGCTTTATAAATAAGACCTCTTTATGGATTATATTAAGTTTATCTTAACTCTTTATAAGGAGAATTGCTAGATATTTAACATTTAAGTTTATACTTCTATCGATATTTTATAATGAACTTATGCTAGTTCTTATATTAATCTATTAAATAGGAAAATATTTGGTAATTAGATATTAAAGCTTTTAAATTTTATTTGGTTTACTAAGCAAATTTTGTCCAAAATTTGTATGCTTATATTTGATTCTACAAGACAATTTTAAAATAAAAAATGAGATAAAGCAAGCAATGAAGAATAGTCAAAGTATATAGTTCTTTGCTTCTCATTCTTTCGCTTTTTTGTTTTTGCGTTTTTATGCCAAGTTCTAGTCTCATAATTCTAACTCTGTAAATGAGATTTCTGGAAATCGATTCTTAAAAATTTAGAAATTTTCGGATTCTATAATCCATATATCTTTGATTCTAAAAGTGAAAATTGCCAAGTATAATAACTTATTCATAAAAAGCACTATCAGATAAAAGGCTGGGTCTTGGAATGTCTTCTTTACTAAATAGTATGTGGATATAGAATTATAAGCATCATTAAAAATAAAATTTGTAGCAATTCAACAGAAAAAGGATGTCTAATACTTTCCATATAAGAAAAATCTCCTCTCAGCAAACATTTTTTATTCTCCTTTTCATTTTTCTTATCTATAAGAATAGCTTCTAAATTTTAAAAACAGATATAATTAACTTAAGAGCTTCTTAAAATATCAGCTTGCTTTCAGTAGCTGATGTTTAAATTAAGTTTAATGTTAAGACTTTAGGAAATTAATTATTCATCGCAATCTTTCCAAATATTCTTTTTTGCACATATTATGCAATATTTTATACTAGTCTGAAATTATTACTCTGCAAACTGCTTTAATCTTGGGAAAATCAATCTCTTTCAAGATTTTATAACTTCTTATGCCTATCTCGAATTATTTTTATTACTAAAGATTGATCATATCTTCTTGTTAGCATTTTTTTCTAAACGAATAATCATAGAATAAGAAGATAGGCTTTCAAAACTTTTATAAGAAGGAATGCCACTTAATAGATGCTTGATTTCAGTGTAAATGAGCATTTAATGTAGAATATTTTTTTAAGAAACAATATCGAAGCTCTATGAATACCTCTTCTGTAAAGCATTATTATCTTACTCAAAAATTTTTGATAAAAAGACAAGGTTACCCTTACCTTTCAGAAGATAAATTTTTTCTTTACTTAATCAAAATTCATTAAAAAGATTGATAAAATCACATTACTAGCAATTTTTTTCTCGGTTATGACTGTCTTTAATCTACTTGACTGAAGCTAGTAATATACCAAAAAAATTTAGCTTGTATGTTTAAAAATCGGTTATTACAATCAGATGAGATTTCTAAGCTTTCCTGAAGAGCATCTAATAAACAATCTTCCATTGATATTTTAAATTTATTCTGTCTTCAAGTCTCTTTTCAATAGAATATTTAACTATCTTGCGTTAGATTTTAGTTATTTAACTATTCTATTTTATAAAGATATAAGCATAAGATCGCTGTATATAGTTTATTTAATTTAATGTGTAATTCCACAAAGTAAAAATAAGTTTTTAGTTAGAAATATCTAAAGCTAATAATATATATAATTACAACAAATACAGCTTAAAGTTTTAAAGCTTGGTTTTAGGTTTAGCTAATTCATCGAATAATTTAGAGATTCAAAAAGAGAAGAAAATATTAAAATACAGATGCTTTATAAATCTTGAGTGAAGAATATAGACTGATCACTACTCTAGATTTAAACATTTACTCAAAGGATTTGATTTCGAACTAATTAAATTTGCTTAACTACCTAAATATTTTAAGCGAAATTAAGGAAAGCAGGAAAAATACTCTAGCTAATTGAGAATGATTTATTTCTATACAATAATAAGTAAATGACCTTCAAACCAAAAATAATAACTAGAATTTACTAAGTAAAAGATAGTAAATATTTAGAATAAGAAAAAGTGATTGATTAGAAGCGATTGATGAACAAAAAATATTTCTAAAATGGAGATGAAGTAGAAGAAGGAAAAAAGCAAGGTGAGAAGAGATATGATATTTGTAAACTAAATAAAATAAATTATCTGAATTAAATTAGAAACTTCATACAATCATAATTTTGATAAAGTAATCTATTATTAAATTTTTAATTTCCTTTTTTATTCTAATTTTTTTAATTTCTTACCTCTATTTATGGAAACAAAGATCTCTTTAATAAGGAAAATTTAATTATTTTGCAACCAACTCAAGTATTAAAAAATATCTGGATTTTGGTTGTTATGTTTTGATTACAAATGACTAAATAAAAATTATACTTCTATTAAGCCCTAAGGAAATATAAGAAAAAATTTAAGTTTTATTAAATAAATAAAAAAGATTCATTAAATGAGTATATTTTAAGTCAAATAGATATTTAAATTTCACTACTAAAAGTAAAATAAATTAAATATAATCAAGCATAATATCTTCTCTATAATCTTTATTTTTCAAACAATCTAAAAGAATTAGGAATGTATTTTTATAAAATCATTTGATTCAACCTTATGCAACAATTTTAACTTATAAATAAGCTAAGAGTCTTTAAAACATTCATAGATGTATAATTTTTTTATAAGAATTTTAGTTTAAATTGGTAATCAAACATCGTATTAAAATATTAAATTAATAAATATATAAAGTTGATAGAAATTACTTATCTAATGATTATCTAATTAAATATCTTCTTAGATTTATAGATTATCTTCTTTAACATATTTGATGTAATTGCATAATTCCAAAATAGCTTTTTAAAATATTGCTTATAAATGAATTGTATTTCAATTTATTTAATTTTATATTATCAATTTAAAATAAAGGTTACCAAGATTTAACTACGTTTCTACATTCTAATAAAATAAAGATAGCCTTCAGCAAGTTCTAAGTAAAAATTAGATAAGTTAATCCTTTATATCTATTTATAATTATCTTATTTAATTTCTATTAAGTTGCTTGTGTTAAAAATGAAAATATACGAATATAGAATTTTAAATAGTTGGATATATTTAATTATAGCATTATAATTAGAAAATTAATTAGATATAGCTATTATTATTATTACATTTTACTTTATCCTCAATCTTTTTTTTATTTTTAAGCATCTTATTTTTAATAGTTATTTATAGTCAAATCTGGATAAAAGAATTGCTAATATTGTTATCAGTTTAATAGAAGTCTTAAATTATCTGACTTAACTATATAATATTGTGCTATATAAACTAAAACTTGATTCTTCCTTTCTTTTTATAAATCATAGTGGAATTTATAAAATAAATAATTATAATTAAGCTTTACGCTTTATACTCTTTTTATTTATCTTCTTAATACAACTATTTAATTATTTAAAGATAAGAAGGTATAAAAATACTTGATGCTAATAAATTTCTTCTAGCTCATTTATTTAAAGAAAAAGTCTAATTTTAAAGTTATTGTTAAACTTATTAATTCTCTATTTACGTGATTTTTCAAAGACAGAGCAATATTTTCTTCCTTTGCCTTATTGAAGTTAATTTTTAACATAAAGATATAAATGACTTATAAGAGAAAAAGATAAACTAAATGCTTCTTATTAATAAAGACTTCCTTTCTTAATAATCAAGTTATCTTTAATTTTAATTGTCTAAAATTACTTGTTATTACTCCTATTAAGCATTTATTGTTAGAGATATCATATGAAAATAATAAAGATTAAAACTAATAATAGTAAAAAGAAACTTCTATCTCTATTATAATAATTTAAAGGATAAAAAGAAAATATAGCTTATAGCTTAGATAATTATCTTAAAAATAGATAAAGAACTACAAATTAGATTTCTTAATCTCTATATACTCAAAGAAAAATATCTAGTTAAAGAAAAAATTTAGCTTATATAAAATATTAAAGCAAAATTATTTTTATAATTATTTAAACAGTTTAAATAATCTTAAGATAAGTATTTTAATAAAAAAATTGAAGATGGAATAAAAGATTACCCTGCCTAAAAAGTTGAGTAATTGAGAAAGTATAGAAAATTAATTAAATCATATAAAAGAAAGAAAATTTAAAAATCGTTCTAAAGGATTTTTATTCTAAAACCAAATTAAATATTGTTGAGGAAGTAAAAATTTTGTAAATAAATGTATTCAGTATTTCTTTCTATAAAAAATCAGGAAATTTCATATATATCTCAGGAAATTGAGGGGGAGTAAATGAACGCTTCTCTATCTAGTAGTTTAAAGTATATCAAGCATAATTAAATATAACTGTAATAATTTCAAATTTTAAAATTCATATAAAGGAATAATTGCTAAATAAAGAGAAAAAATTAAGAATATCCAGAAAATTTATAAAAATAGAATACTTCTTTGGCTTAATAAAAATAAATTAAAAATCTTACAAATAAAAAATAGAAACATTTAATTAAATTTAGAAGCTTATTTATGCTTAAATGATTTAAATTTAAATAAAATATATATAATAAAATTCAAATGTCTTCATTAATAAAATTTTACAATAGTTATATGATTCAATTTTTTTTTAATGCTTCCTTTCTAAGTTTTAGTATTTTGTCATTTTAATGTAGATGCAAATTGTAAATAAGCTATTTTAGATTAAAAAAATATTTTCTCATTTATGATTTATTTATTTTAATAGATGAAAAACTAAATTTTAAGAAACTTTATTAACTGAGAATATTAAAAATTCTAAAAAGAACAAAATTACTTTACATCTTTATTTTTAAGCAAGTTCTTTCGCTTCTAAAGCTTATATTCATTTAATAAACAAAATTCTAAATCTTGTTGTTATTATTAAATTCCTACATCTTATTTGATTTTCTACTCTAAAAAAATTTATTTATTTTAAATCTTTAGATGTATCAATTGCTTTAAAATCTTAATTTAACCTATAAAATTCTTTACAATCTTGATATTTTTGACTTATTTTTTATCTTTAGATCTTTCTTAATAATATTTTATTCTTTAAATTTCAATCTCAAAGACACAAAAAAAAATCTACATTTTTATAGATTTAAAACTTCAAACTATTTTTTTCTCAAATTTTATCATTTTAATTTAGTTTCTTGCTTATAAAACTTGCTTGTAAGGCTCTCTTTTTTATTTTTCATTTAGCATAATTATTACTTACTAACTATAAACTTGATAATGTGATTTTTATCAAAAGAAATATGAACTATGTAATCTAATTAAAAATATTTCTATTTTAATATCTTAAATTATCATTTCTTAAAATTTTTTCTGTTTTTACTTAAATTAAAATTATTTATTTTCTTAAGACGATATAACTATCTTCAATCAATAGTAAAAATTTTGATTAGTTAAAAAATTAAAGAGCTTTTAGGTAAAAAGATTAAGTTATTTACATCAATCATTTGCTTTTGTAAATTTCCTTTTTAATATTTATAATTTTTCCTTACTTATTAATTATATATCTCCATAATTGAATAAAATTATTTATATCCTTATATTTTCTAAATGTTAAACTTCTTTCCAAATTTTGCAGCTTCCAAAAATCAAATTTCATAACTTTCTTCCACAATCTTATTAAACTTTAAGACATTAATAAAATATTTAGATATTTTTACGTTTTCTATTTTTTTCAGATTGTATTCTTGGTCATATTTAGTTTCGATATTTTTATATTTTAACTACTATTTTATTGATTTTTAGATTATATCCTGTGCGTTCTTAAGGAGTAAATAATATTTTGTATTTATAACTCATTCTCCTATATTTTGTTTCCTGATTTTTTAATTAAAATAAATTATCTTTCCCCATAACCTAAAATGCTGAATTTATTTCCTTACTTTTTTGGATTTATTTCCATATTTTAAAATTCTATTTTCAAATCTGCAGAGTGTTTCCAAGCTTTAGTAATTTTGGTTAAGTTATTTTCCTTTTATCTAAGCTACAACACTAGAGATGGTAAATTTTATAAAATTATGAATGTAAAATCCTTAATTAGATTGGCTGAAATATAATATCTTAATATATTAGTATTAAAATAATAATAAGCTAATAATAGTTTCTCATTTGAAGAAATTATTTATAAGAAAGTTTTAAAGAGTATCTTACTAAGCAAAATTCAGTTTATTAAAGATATAAACTTTATATTATTTATTCTTGATGCTTCTATAGTCATTTATTTCATTATTTTTCATCAATACATTTTAAAAAGAGTAGCAATTTTAAATTTTAGTATTGTTTTATTAAGAAAAGAGACTTTAATACCTTTGCAATTAAGTGCTAGAATATTAGCCAAGATTTATTTATTCCTTATAGTTAGCATTAGCATTGACTAAATTTTAATTTTCTATTGTTTTCCTCTTTAATTTCATTTTATCTATGGAATATTAGTGGAGCCTATAAAACTAATTTAAAAAAAGTTAACTTAAATAAAGCATTTTACTATAAATTATGCTTATTAATACATTTTTAGATAAACTTTCTAAATTATACACTTTTACCATTTTTAACTATTACTTAAAACCTTAAATTAGAATATAATATTTTTTTAGAGTTATACTAACTAAAATTTTTATTTAAATGACCAAGTTTCTATGATAATATATGTCCATATAGACAAATCCTTAAGTTACTTTGTTAATATACTTGTTATTATTATCTAATCCTATTACTATATGATTTCTTAAGCACCTTAATGCATACTTTTATTCCTTATTTATATTTAAACTCTTAATACCTATTAACTTTGCCTTCAATTTTTACAAGTATTAAAAGGTATACAAAATAGTGTAATTCAGTTTAGAGCCATATGGAAGGATTAAATACTTTAATTACTCATTAATAATTATAAAATGCCTATCTTTTAAATTTATTTTAAGGTTACTATGTAAATTAGACTATCCTTAATCATCTATAGTAAACATCTCTTTAAGACTAGTGTAAATAACTATATCTAGATGTTGATTGATATTGTTCAGTGTATATAGCCATTTAAACATTATAGCAATAACTAGATTTATTAATAGTAATAATAGAAATTAGTTAGTGTGAAATTATTAAATACATTAAGTTATAATTATTTTCTAAAAGAAATCACTTATGCTTATGGAAATATCTAAATATAAATCCTTTATAATCTTATTTCTTTAATATAAAGTTATTATTCCACTAATTAAGCATCAAGAAACAATTTAAAATAATTAGTTTAATTAACGTAGATTAAGAGGGATATTTTCATAGGTATGCTTTGAATTGATGAAGTAAATGATAATGGAAATCTTTATCTTTTATTAATTATACCTTACTTAGTTATTTTTAGCTATTAAAATATATAAATAAAATGGCATCTAATAAATAATAAGTCTAGGATAAAAAAAATGGTTGAAGGTTTCAAGTCAGGCTTCTATAACACCTCTTTCGAAGCCAAAAAGGAAGAGAGGAAGCAAGAAACCAAGTCTTAATAATCTTAACAATCTTCTCTATCACAACCTTAACCAACACTGAACTAACAACTTGGAATCTAACAAAACGAACGAAAGCCAACCTTGAAGAATATACACACGGAAACTCCAACCTCAAGCGAGAAACCGAGGAAACAGATGAAATCTGTTCTCCACCAGGAGGTATCAGAGTTCAACCCTTCTGGCCAGATGAGCATGGAGTAGCAAATCAAAGTCGTACTGAACCTCCAGGAAAAGGTCAAGAGATTGAAGAAGGACAATGATATGCTGATGGCAAAGCTAGTCCTAGCAGAAGGAATTGAGTCAAGACTTATGTCCTAGGAAAGAGATCTTAACGCCTTTTGGAATATCTCACAAAGTCAGACTAACGAATCCTAAAATTAGCTTTAGAAACAGACTGAACTGGATAACAGACTCGGAAAAGTAGAAGAGAAATTGTAAACTTTCAAGAAAGAGTAAAGCGAAACTGGAGCTATACAAATGGAAATCGAAGGCTAGGAAGAGCAAACAAATCAAGGAAAATAATTCAAAATAAAAAAGAAATGTTTCTGCTGTGGAAGCGTATGACATTTTTATTGGAAGTGTTAGAAATTCTAATAGAAATAAAGAAACTATTGGATAAAAGAACAACAAAAGAAGGAAAAAGAAGAAGCAAGAATGTATTGCAACCCGGATGGTTCAATATACAAGATTAAGATGGAACCAAGGCAAGTTAAAGGAAGAAAAACCTGGAAAAATCTGAGTTCCCAATCTCGCTAAAATTGGGCGACCCGAATTTTTATATTTAACAGCAGGGAGCATGAACTGCTGTATTCCTGATGGGGTTGAAAATCCCTAAAACGGAAAACTTAAAATTAATATTATTATTACTTGATATAACTCTAATTTCTAAATTAAGAATATGATTATTTACTAAATGATAACAATATTTAAAGCATAAGAACAAATATTAAATAAAGGCGCTTAAGATTTATAGCTATTAACATTATTCATTTATCTTCTAATTTGCTACTTCTTTAATTTCAGTCTTTTATAGCGCAAATCTTCCTTATTTATTAGGTAAAATCTTTATTGTAAGCAAGGAGAAAGAGAGTTCGCTTCACATTTGTAATGTTTTTTAATTTAATAATAAATTCACAACATAGAAATAAATTAAAGAGGAGATTATAATAACTCTCTTATCTGCTAATCTAAATAGTTAACTTTAGCTTATGGATAATAAACTTAACTCTATAATTTTTAAAATTTACATACTTATTTAAATTTTATATTGGTGTCTTTTATTTAATCATAAGATGTAATTTAAATTACTATAGTTATAATTAATAAAGCTTGCGAAATTATCAAATAAATAACTTTAACCTAAATAAGAAAAAGAAGATAGATAAAATAACAGAATAAAGCTACAAGCTTCTATAGTTTATTTGAAAACTTCAATTTAACTTCAGTATCTTATAGAGGATTTAATTTTAGACTCTATAAACGAAGATAAAATTTGATTAAGGATATCAATCTTAGTTATATTAAGTGCTTTTAATAAATTTTGTAGCATTTCAGTAAGCATTATTGATTTTACTAAAGTCCACTAAATAAAATTTAAATATCTTGCTAAATATTTCATGATTGCTTAAGATTTGTCTAAAATGATAATAAAGATAGCTACTATTGATTTATTTTAAGTTCTAATATTAGTATGCTAATGCTAGTTTAGAGTCTTTATATTTTCCTTTTTAATTTGGAATGATTTACGTATTTATTTTATCTGATATTCACATTAAAATTTTTTATTTTATTTTACACTTTTAGCTTAAAAATATAATATAAATAAAGAATCTACCTCTTTTATTAGATCCTTGTTCTTTCAGAAGAAGGCTGAATATCATAAGTACTTACTAAGGTGAAAATAACTAGATTAAAAGAGATTTGAAAAAAAATGTTTTTTGGAAATTGTTTATTAACTGCTTCTCTGAATAGCCAAGTACAATCTGACTAATAAACGAAAGTAATAATAATTCTAGAAAATAGCTAAAGGATTATTAAAAATTTAAAGGAAAACAATCTTATTTAACAAGGTTTCATCCTTAAACGACATACCATTTGGAAATATAGTAATATTATATTTATTTCTTTATTCTTTAATTAAAATAAGAGGTAATTGAGTCTTAAGCACTTATTAATTTCTTAAAAAAGAGATTTAAAAATAAATGATGAACAAGCATATTTAGTTATCTCTTGATTATATCCAGAAGCTATTTTCCTATTTTTAATTATTTAATTAATTTTAAATTTCTAGAATCATGTAAATTTATAGAATTTTACTAGGAAAACAATATAAGAATTTAAGAAATCAATAAATAAGCTATGGAATAAAGTTAACTGATTGCTTGATAAACTTTAAATAAATATTGCAATTTTTAAACAGTGTAACTGAGTATGCAGCAGGGAAATAGCTATATAAGATTTTTTTTATTAAAAGGGAAAGGGAATTCTATTTATAAAAGTATATGCAACCAAATAGCAAAAGGGATTAAGATAAATTTAATTTAAACCAGAGAGATTTTAAGGAACTAATTAAATTTAAAAGATATTTAAAAAAATTATTTTAGATAGAATATTTTAAATTTATTTAATAAGCTACAAAGTCTATAAATTTTAAGCTATCTGAAGAAATAAAAATACAAAAGTAAGCCAATTATTATATAAGACTTTAATGATTAAGATACAAATAAAGTATTTTTATTCTAAATTATCTAATCTCTTGGACATATTAAGAGATTAAAGTTAGAATTAATATCCCTAAAACTAGAAAAAAAGTTTTAAATATAAAATTAAATAAATTTTTTTAAAATTAAAGGTAAAAAACTCTAAGAAATGAACCTAATTAAATCTATAAAAATCTAAGTAATAATTTAAATTAAAGCAATTTATCTTATATTAAAACTAGGATTAAATTTAAACTTAATTTAATAGTTAAAGGATTAGGAAATTATTCTAGTTTTAATAATTATAAAATTGACTGGTTTTTAAAGAAGTTATATTTATAAATAGATAAGCACTTCTTAGTTATAAGTTTATAAGTAAAGTTATTATTTAAATAAATTATGAGCATAATTTACAATAAGAGTCTCATTTTTCCATTGTGTTGCTTTGAAAGAAGATAAAAGATATAATAACTGTGATTAGCTTTTTATGAATACCTCAATCATTTTTAAATTACAAGTTATCATACTTTATGCATTAAATGTCGAAGAGAATGGAAGTGGACTTATAACTTGGATGAAAAATCTGCCTAAGATATTTTACAAGAAGAAGAGCTTATTTAGATAATTTGCATACAAATTTATAGCAAGCAACCATAGTAAAAATAAGAGAAAGAAATAAAGAAAATTGAATAGCTAACGTAGTAATACAACAGTCTAAAGGAATAAAATTTAAATAAGTTTAAAAATAAAAATTAATACAAACCAATATATAATAGAAAATAGCTAGCTATAAGAAAAATCTCTCTAGTAACTTCAAACTAAAAATTTTCAGTTTAGCGAATCCCTTATAAGCATATCAATTGAGTAATGAACATTAGAAGGTTTAAATAAAAAATTGGGTAAATTTTATAATAAGCTTTAAAAATTCCAGAAAGCAGAGAAATGAGAAAGTTATCTTATATAAAGAAATTTAATTTAACTAAATAATTTAAAAAGGGAAATTGAAAGAATTTTACAAGGTTATAGCAAATAAATAGAACTACAACCAATAAAAATTTCAACTTTATGACTACAATCAATTTTACTAGAGTTAAAATAGTCAAAATGCGTAAATATGAAAAAGTAAAAGCCTGAAATATAGATATTTGTAAGCTATTTTAGTTTATTTAACATAGGAATTTAAAATAGTTATATTATATCTAATATAAGATCTTTATATTTATATTAAATAAAAATAGAAATTAAATAATCTTCAAACAATCTGAATCCAGTATCCAGAGCTTAATTCATAGCTAAATAGATTTGCATATCCATCAAATTGATATATATAAATATCAGAGCTCATTGGCTAAGTATTATCTCCATGGTCATGGGTCCCTATATACTTTTCTCCTTATTTTGCTACTTATTTTAAATCGAATACATAAGTTTCACTTTCAGATCAATTTCTATAAATAAAAAATGATTAAAGGTGTGGAATAAATTTAGCAGACGTGCAGGATTATTAGACTAATTACTAACTACACAAATCCCATGTATTAGTGATACAGTCATATTGCTAAATTTTACTCTAAGTACTTCTTATTTATTCTTTATATCCTCCAAATACTAAGATTTTTTGATCAAATTAGTCACATCCAAAGCAGTGAAAAGCATCTTATATGTTTTAAATAGCTTTAAATTTTTCTGTACTAATGTCAAAAATTTCGCATTAAGGTACATTTAGTCATTAATTTCCTTAGTAACTAACTCCAGAAATAATATAGATTTATTAATTTTGATTGAAGCTAGTTTTATGTAAGCCTCTTGAGAACTACATTTAAAGATGCTTAATCTCATTTTCCGAATGATTAATAAATCGAGTTTGATTCTTATTACCTCCTCCTGTAATAAGTAGATTCCCTTAGGATAGTTATTCTATTTACGTATAATTTTGATCAATTTACTCAATTTCTAGAAAAGAGCTTTAAAAGGATTTTTTTTATGTGTTAAAAGATTTTTTATTTTATTAATTATAGATCATAGTTGAAATTACTAAATGCTCTCCCTTTTAAGTTTATGATTTAGTTTATTTACATGATTCTTTAGTTATCTCTTTCAACTAATATCTATAAAAATTATCCAAACTCTAAATTACTTGATTTGAGTTATTTTAAATTTCTATTCGAACTTACATTTAATTAATTTAAACTACCTTAGAAATTATTTCTTGCATCTTCGTGATTAAATCAATCAACTCAAAGGGATTTTCCTAACCATTTGGAATTTCTTATTTTAGAAGCAATTTTTATTCTTCTGTTTTTTTAATTTCTTCTTCAAATTTTTGCTTAATAGTCTCTTTATCTGACTGCAGTTTTTAAATTTTATTTTCTTGAACTTGAATAGTTTAATTAATAATTTCTTATGATTGCAGATTTATTTCTTGTTCTATTTCTTAAAATTAGCTTAATATTTGTGTTTAATTTTGTTTAAAAGAGTGCAGCTATTCATCTAGCTATTTCTCTAGCTGTTCTCTCTGCTCTAGGATACTTATTAATTCATTGTTTTTAATATTTTCTATTATTTCATTTAATACTTATATTTTATGTCCCTTATGAATTTCAGAAAAGGCACAAACATGACATATGCATGCTTTATCTTCTTAGCAGTATAGAAGTCGCTCATAGTTAGCATGAATTGTGCAGAAGTTAGAATGTTATTAAGTTTCATCCATTAGAAACTCTAATTTTATTTATAAATCAAAAGGATCCTTTCGAGTAACTACTTCACACCAAGGACATTTTATCTGGCTTTGCTGAGAAAGCTTTAAGGCGCAATCAAAGCAAATGATATGCTAACAATCTAGTATTTTAGGTTAATTTCTTCCTTTATTAAATTATTAGCTACAGTTGAAGCATTAACCTCTCCTTTACATCTTTCTTAATATTTAAATCCTTAAAATAACGAAATATTATAAAACTAGATAGTTGATTTTTAAGTGCTACAGAAATGAGTTAAATCCATTTTGCTCCTAACTAGTAGTTAAAGAAGGAAAATAGATATAAGGATTAAAATAAATGAGAGAAATTAAGTTGCCTATTATTGTTATATTATATAGCTTATTTCAAAGGCATATTTCTATTTGTTCTAAATACATTTGATCCCTCGCTTCCAAAGCGTCTAATATTATAATAGCAAGATCTCACATCTTATTTAGATTTTAAATAAAAACAATAATTTTATTTACCCAGCGATGAAAAGCGATAAAGATCTAAGTTGTATTTAAAAAAAAATAAGGATAAATTAAATGAATTTTATAATTAGTCTTTAGAGAATAATAAGCTAAGCATTTGAATGAATTTAATAATTGATTAGATATTTTTAAATTTAGAGAAATAAAAAGTTATTCAATCTTCAAATTTTAAAACTTTAAAATTATAAATCATGAAACATGATAAAAATTAAATTTGCTATTTAGTTAGTTTTGAATATATCCACTAATAATTCAATCTTAGAATATTTTCCTTTATTATTTTTTTAATTTTATCTCACCTTTCCTAAAAAGGATAACTTTGATATCTAAAAATTAAAAAATGATTATAACTAATATTAATGTAAAATTAGTTACCTTTAGCATTTTTAATTAAATTTTTAGATTCGAAATCTAGAATCTTAAAAATACCTAATTTTTTTCTTTATTTCAGCTTTTAAAAACAAAATATAACAAAATCTATCTACTTATGGTCTCAAAACAGAGCGAGAAAACTTAAAGCCATTCATATGTTTAATAATATCTTAATCGATGTTAAGTGAGCTTTTTCTTTTTAGTAAAAAAATAAAAAAATAGATTAAGTGAAATAAAAAAGATTTTATGTGCTTATTAATTTTAAGTAGATTGTAGAGTTCGTACTTTCTTTGAAATATATGATTTTATATAGAAATAAAATTTTAAAGTTTACTTTATTTTTTTTTAATTTTTACATCCTCTCTTATTCTTCGATTTCTATTTTCATATTCTTTATTTATTAAAAAATTTATTTATTTATTTATTTCAAATTTGATTTATAATAATTGTTGAAGTGTAATTAATAAAATCAAGACTAATTAATGAAGTTTAAAAATTAGGATTTTCCTAATTCTATAAAATCTATCTTTCAACTATATGAATTTTTTATTTATCTATTCTTAGCTTCATTAGTTTAAAATACTTTTTATATACATTTCATTCTTAATTATTCACTTACAATAGTCACCAAAAAATTTTATTCTAAAGGTATCTCTATTTGTATGTTATAATATCACTTTTAAAATACATATTTTTATTAGGACTCCCTTATATAATTATTTCTCTTTTGACAAAATTTAAATTTTACTACTGGAACTTAAAGCCTCGAATTATTAAATTAAAAGGGAATTATTTATTTTTTAATTTACATATCTAAAGGCAATTATTTTATTAGCTTTTCTTCCTCAATTTATCTAACAGATATTTTCTTAATATATTTACTTTTTTCTAGAATATAAATAATTTTAAAATCCTTATGTTTGCAATACTCTAGAAATAATTTATCGATAATAGTAAAAATTATTATTTTAATCTAATAGACTAAAGGCTTCTTAAATGAGAAAAGGTAAATAAAGAATGCAAATGATTTATAATTTAAAGATAGTTTTAGTTATGCCATGCTTTAATATAAAGCTTTAATATTTAAAGTAGAGTTACCAAATTAATAGAAATAATAAATAACTAAACTAGAAAATAATTTCATACTCTTATTGCCAAAAAAACAATAGTATAATATTTAAAATAATCAAAAAGCTTAGAGTTTATAAAGCTAGATAAAAGCATTTTAATAAGCTTGTAGGATTATAAGAGAATAAAATATAAAATTAGTATCAAAATCAAATAAAAAGAGTTAGAAGCGAAGCTTATAAATGAATATAACTTTATTATAATTTAAAATAAATAAATAGCACTTAATTAAATCACATTTTTTATAAACATTTCTGAATTAAAGAGTTTACCTTTATAGTAAACGGAATTTCTTAGAAAAACTAATTATTTAAAATTTAAAAAATTAGTTAATTCAGAATTCTTTATAAACTTTTGCAAGTAAACTACCATTTCATTTAGAATTATAAAAGACTTTCTTGGTTTAAATTTAAATTTGTTTCTAATCTTTTTTAATATTTGTAATATGAAGCGAAGCTTGTAAATTAGTCATGAAGTATAAAAAGCTTAATAGGTTAAATTTAGATCCTAATATTCCTTTAATAGATATATGATTTTCTTATTTTTATAAATTAACTTTAATATATTCAAATATACTTGACTAAATAAATCTAACTAAATAAATATATAAATTTATATATAATAGACCATTTTAGAAGTTAGTAACTTATAGCAATAAAAAAATTATCTATTCGAATTTAAAAAATCTTCGAAACTAAGTCCAAAAATTCGGAATGGAGAAATGACTTTAAACAAAGGAAAGAAATTAAAGGTAATAAAAGTAAAATTTAGAATTATAAATTTAATAAAAAGTTCATTTAATCTAAATTAAATATCAGGAAACAAAATTGAGAAAAAAATTTTATAATTCCAAGGTATTTTTACTTCTAAAAGGGATTTAATCTAGAGTCTTATAAATAGCTCAGAATAGTATAAGTAAAAATTTGACCGGTTTAAATGTGAAAATTAAATATTTGAAGAAGGAGATTTAAGTTAATAATTTTATTTTACAGCTTAAGGATGTGTTAACTTGTTTTCTTTAAGATTTTCTTTGTAATTTAGAAGCCCTAATATAATCTGTAGAAGAAAGCTCCAATCAATCTATTTTTCTTGTGAACGGAAGAATTTATTAGAAAGTTAATTGAAAAATATAATATTTGAGCTTATTTAAATAAATCATTTTATCGGCTGATTTAAAATTGCTTGATGAAATTTAAGGTAAGTTAACTATTTACTATATATAAAATAATAAATAGAAAAATATTAATTATATTTTAGAATTATTTTAGAAAATTATATTATTTCTAAAAATAAAAGATGAGAATCTAAAGGCTATGAGATTGAATATATCAATATATATCTTTAAGTATAAAAAGAAAGAAAATATTGATTAAAAAGGGTAAAATTAATGCTAAAAACATGTAGATTGAAAAAATTATTAAGGGAATTACTATTAAGGAGAATCATAGAAACATCTGAGTATTTAGATTAAATTCAATTTTTTAAATTATCATTAAATCAGAAGAAGAGATAAATAATAATGCCAAGGTTAAAAAATTGATTTTTTTAATTCTGTGAGTATTTCAAACTAAATGGCTAGAATGAATGACGACTGAAAAATAATCTTAGTAAAATTTTAATTTTTTAGAATGCTAATAAAATAAAAAAGTGCTACTATTTAAAGTAATTTCTTTTCGATTTATAAACTAAATTTATGATATATTTATTAAGCACAGCTTATTTAATTTTGCTTCTACTTTCAACAAATTTTTTTTAATAAATTTTTTTAATATTTTTAAATAATTTAGTCGAATAGCTGTTTTAAACTTTTAATTTGTAGATATTTAAAAAAATTTGGTAATAGCATTAGAATTTATTTAAAACAATAATTTGATTATATATATTTAATTAGAATTATATCATCTATAGATAAATAAAATTTTGATTTATTTAACATTTCTATTTTTATTAGTAAACTCTAAAATTTCACTTTCTTTAGCCAATCAAAATTAAGTTTTTATAAATTTGCTGAGATACTTTTAAATATTTCTTGGTATTTTAAATTTAATCCCTTTTACGAATTATTCAATTTTAAAAACTATTACATTTAAATTCAATTTTTACTCAGTCATAATTTAAACTCCAGGGTATTAATTAATTGATTTCTCTTTCTCTTTCTTTTTCACAATTTTATTGATTTATGTATGAATTTTTAAACTTTTAAAGAAAATTAAAGCTTATAACTTTATTTACATTTACTCTTTCTTTTCTTAATCATTTATTTGCTGAATATTAAATTATAATTCTATTTTAATTACTTAGACTACTATTGTTAGATATGCTTTGATTTATACTTTTATATCTTGAAAATACTTAGATGCAAATATTTTC
The DNA here is from genome assembly GCA_946699065.1 of Loxodes magnus. Taxonomy (NCBI): domain Eukaryota; phylum Ciliophora; class Karyorelictea; order Loxodida; family Loxodidae; genus Loxodes; species Loxodes magnus. The sequence continues at coordinate 81,550 of CAMPDV010000601.1, forward strand.
TTAATCTACAAATTTCAAAAATAATCAATTTAAGATAAGATCTTCAAGCTTCTTTTATTTTATCTAGTATATTTTTAAATTTAAGTTTTATAAAATTAAGGAGAGTAACTTCTATCTTGTTTATCTAGTTTATTTTAACTTAATCATACTTCTGTTATCTTATGAATATAATAAACAAAAAACAGCTTTGATCTTTCTACAACTATTACAATAATTATACACTTTATATATATTTATTTATTTTATGAGATTCTTGATATTAAAATAGCGATACTATACTTAAGATAGATTGCTTTTTGCAAAAATCGTAGTTTAATAAAGTATAATACTTAAGACAATCAAATACTTAAAATTTAAATTTATAGTACCATAATTAAAATACTTGTTGCTTTTTAAAGCTAAGCTTTCTAAGAAGGCTATTAACACTGACTTACTTCTTAAGTCTATAAATTTTAAATAAATATCTCTATATTTTGCTTAAAGCTTAAATTAATACTCTAATATTTTCTTATCTTATCAAAACTTTTCCTATACATCTTTTATATTTAGTTTAAATTGTCTAATATACTTCTCTTTATAACTTCTTTAATAAACTTCCTTTTTATATTCTTACTACTTCAATAATGCTTCATATTAACTTATATATCACTTAAAAAAATTAGTTTCAATCCTTTTTTTAATTTAAATACTTTATAGAATTTCTTAATAGTTTTAAAAATTGAAGAGATGAAAATCTCTTTAGATACATGAGTATACCTATAAATAAGCCTTATATAGATTATATTACTACTGAATAATTAAGGATTACTTATTACAACTTAGTACTTTAAATCTATTTTAGTTAGAAATATTGCTTTCACTTTAAATATCTATTATAAAATAATTAGGACAGTCAAGGGCATTTATCTCTTCTATCACCTAAATTATATCTCTAAACTTACTATTATAAGAATGTATTAGAAATTACATAGGAATAATTTAAAATGCTATGGTGATTTTATACGAATAATATAAGAATAAGAATGAAATATCAGGTATAATTAATTAAATATCATAATCTACTTATATAAATTAATATACTAGACATACTCAATAAAATACTAGAAAGCTTCTTATTTTTTAAAATTAGTAAAGAAACATTTTTAAATAAATAAGTAAGCGATTTTAAATTGACTACAGCTTCTTTATTTTTATTATATTAAAATTAAAAATTAAATAGGAGTGTGAATGTACAAATGCATTCATATAAATCAAAAAAATTAAATTAAAGGTACTAAATTATATACATATGATATTCCTATTAATGCACTATATGATATAATATATTAGTTCATTTTTCTAAATTCGCCACTTTGAAATTTTCTATTTATCCAATGCTTATAAACTTCCATAAGTTCTAGTTTTGATCTTAGAACTGAATGATAAAATTAAAAGGTATATAAAATCAAATATAAATATATAAGAAAATACTAAAAAAGAAAAACAATTAAAAACATTAAAAAACTCTAGTTCCTCTATTTATTAAGCATTTCTAATAGCAGTTTTTATATTAAATACATGAAATATAGCATTTGCTTATAAGTTGTTTATTAGTATGCTTATATAAAAATAAAGTGATTAAATATAAAATATAATATAATATCATATTTCTAAAATTAAAAAATGTTTTCAGTTTACTTCGTTCAAGATTTTTAAAAAGGAACTCTTTAACTTCTTAATTTCGTGCTAGTTAATTTGATATTAATTTTAAATATGATTCAAGTGTTCTATTATGAATTCCTTCATTCCATTTAAGAAATCTTTCAGCTCTCTCTACAATAAATGATTTATATCTCCATTTTTAATAGATTTAAAAATACTTTTAATTGAGATGTTTTATTATTTAGCTTTTTCTCTTAGCTCTTTCATTATATATTTTACCTTATTTTTATTATTTTTCTTTAATATTTACAAAGTATCTTCATTATCAGGTATAACAGATATTTCACTTTATGCTATATCTTGTTAAGAATAGCTATTTGTATTTCCTTGATGTTCTGAAAAGTTTATAAACATGCTTTTTTCTTTATTTTTTTTATTAAAGCTAACATTTAAGTTATCTTGATAAAATGGCTAATTGGCTCGTATAGAAGTGATATCGTTATCTTACTAAACGAAAATTTCAGTTTGAATTTGTGATTTCTTAGCTTTTTTAATTTATTTCTACTATTTAATTTGCTTTCTTTATTTATACTCTTTTATGAAATCCATAATTGCAATATAGAAGAAAATAATTAACCCAACAGTTGTAAGTAAAACAGTTACACTAACAATGAAGTAGCCACAGTTTTTAAAGGTTTCAGTGAGAATCCTTTTGGTTCCATGATCTCAAATAAAGAAGACTAGATTAAATAAAGATAGAATAAAGATTCAAGACTCTATAATGATTAGACTTAATTAAGTGGCTTTTCTCTAGAAAGGCTGTATTTTGACTATAAAGAATAACTAGTTAGCATTTATAAAAATAAGCAAAATCACCTAAAATACTTCATAATTCATAAAAATTGCTACCACTAAGGTAGATAAAAATCTTCTTAAAACGAATATAAAATAGTAAAGCAAAGCATCCTTCTTTTAATTATCCAACTCATCAAAAAGTGGCCTAAATGCATAGAATAACTATCCTAGTTTACACTCTTCATCCATGTGATTCATACCTTGCTTTTATAAAGCTCAGAATTTGTTAATAATTATAGTTATATAGAACATAAAATACATTTGGAGTAACTAAAATGAAATACTTACCATTATAATAATAGCGAAGATTAAGTTGAAGACATTATAGACAGAACTTGTATCTACACTACTAACTTAAAGAAAAGCAGCAAAGCATAAGTCTAAGTTTTTAGTTAATAAACTTGATATGATTAGTTTATATTTAATCTACTCATCCATCAACTATTTTATTTTTAATCTCCAACGTTTAAAAGTTAGCATTAGTAAGTAACACAAAGGAATAAAAAGATAAACGCCAATCATCATTATTAAGTTAGCAAATGAGTTGCAAAGGAAAGAGTAGTTTTTATACCCTTATAGTTCTAAACTGAAATTATCTATTTTTTAATTTTCTGGCTATATATCAAAAGGAATTTTATCATTGTCACTTGAAATAAAAGGAGCAGCACTTTAACTTAACCTGTAGTAATAATAATTTAGAAAATCAGGACGTTCAACATTTACTAATCCATTAAGTCTTATTATTTAAATAGAAACTATTAATAAAAAAAATTAATTAGCTGCTTGGAATTTCCCTATTGCTAATAATAAAGATTAAGCTACTGAAAGAGTCATTGCTATTATTATTAACAATTCTATAGCTGTTTAAATCAATTCGATAGATTGTTTCTCTTATTCTGTAACATTTATTTAACTTAATATTGACTTTTCAGGAATATTGATAATTGTTTTGTTTATTTCAAGAGTGCATTTTTCGTTTTCCCATATGAAGTTTTCTTTTTCTTTTACACATTTTTTCTTCTGATCACAGTGAAGACAATTTTTATCCTCTTAATTGCATTTCTAGCAAAAATAAGTTAGAGTTGAATTAGAAAAGGTTTAGAATACTTAGATTCGATATGATTCTTAGCATTAAATGCATTAACTATCATGATAGCAAATTTAATTACTTTTATCATATGTTCCATTTATACATTCTTTACAATCTAATTCAATTTAGCTGCATTTTCCACAGTTCACTATAGCTTCTTCACAGCTTGTACAATTTCCATTTTATAGTAAATCAATTTACCCAGATGAGCAATTAACTGGCACGCATTTGTTTAAGTCATTCATTTCAAAGAAATCAAAACATGATAAGCAATTTGATTAATCACATTCTTTACAGTGCTTGTATTTATCTAAGCAAGGCAAGCATACATTAGTAGTTTCATTATAATACTCACTGTTACTTGAACAATTTTATAAGCAGCTATTATTTGATAATCTTAAATAGTTTGAGCATTCTAAACATTATGTTCCATCGTAAGAACATTTGGTGCAGTTTAATACACTACATTAAATACATTCATTATCCCTTAAAAAGTAACCTTTACTGCACAAATTACAATAAGAGCTACTAAAAATTTCACAATTCTATTAGTCACATCATTCACAGCTTTAATAGAAGCTTTTCTAATAATTTGGATTGCATTCACACTCATCCTATACTAAATTACTATTTTCTTTACATTATTTGCAAAGTCCATTATAATAGCAATATGAGCATGAAAATATCTTTTCAGGGCAGAAAAAGAGTTCATCAATATTATAATTTTATACTATTTAGGTAATATTTTCACATTCTGCTGAATTGTTAAACCAAAACTAATAAGTGTTGCTATTATCTTTTTAACATATGCACTAATTATTAAACGTGATTAGTGGTTATGAACAATTCTAAACTATCTATAAAGGATAATAAATTACTAAATATTAATATATAGGAACACAAATTATATAGCCTCTCATATCTTCAACTTCAGTTTCATTATTATTGCAATTTTCAACACAATATCAAGAATCATTTGTCAAGTCCTATTTATTTTTGTACTTCCCAGAGCAAAGACAGTTTTTACCAATATTACAATTTATCCCATATAAATCACATTTCTCTCCGCAAGAAACTCATTCTTCGAAGTATTAGAAATAGTCATATAGTTAAGTGTCGTTCCTAATACACTATTCATCTTTTAGAAGTTTAGCTTCATCAGAACAACTATCACAAATTAGTTTTTCTTCATACAGGTCTACATGACATTTAGTGCAATGATCTGGACATTTTTAGCATTATTTCATCCATTCTTCGTAAAAATAAAACTCTTAACATTATCAATTTCCATCATCATCTATAGACATATCATCAACACTCTCATTTACACATATTTGATTATATTATCCTAATACTGCTCCTTAACTACAATTTAAGCATTGAATATATGATATTTAACCTTATGTTTGTTCTTAATATTTTGTACAATTTTCTATTATAAATGACATGCATTGTTTATTTACAGAAGATAAGAAATATCCTTATTTACATTAGCAGATTTTTACATTCTATATATCAATAATATCTTAATTTAGTTAATCACTACAGTCACTTTAACATTCACTTAAATCATTTAAATAATTATCTTCGTTACACTTTAAACAATTTTTGCTATTGCACACATCGCAATTTTTATATAAATTGTTACAATTTTCGCAAATTTAACTGTCCTCTAATATTACTTATCCTGTAGAGCATTATTCAATACACTTGTCTGATTTTCTTAAAATATCAGCATTATCCTAGTTCATTTCGTGATAAAATTTATATTACTTATTTAAAGCAAATATCTAGGAATAATCATATGTGTAAATGTTTAGTTGCTTAATACTAAATTCACTATCTTCTAGTGATATAAACTATATGAAGCTATCTTCTTGCTATTATAATTTTATTTTATTTTCTATGTTATAATCTTAGCATAAAGGCTATTATATCTTATCAAGGAAAATACAAATCCTTATATAAGATTGTGATGATTTTCCTATTTCAGTTTTTAAGAATAACTAACCTTATAATTATTGGAACTAGCATTATAAAATAAAATCTTTGCTTAGAATACTGCTACCACTATTTATATTCATACTAATGCTAATCAATTACATTTCTCATTTAATAGAAATTCCAATAGATTTATTATATTCTTATAGAATAAAAGAGAACTTCAAACTTTATTCTTTACTATAGAATTAAAATTAAATTATTTGTATATTTTATAAGAACTAGTCATAGTAAAAGTATTATACTTCTGTTCCTTTTATTTTTAATCTTTCATTTTTATGTATTTTAACTCAATCATTTTTAAAAATACTATGCATTGGTTCATTAACTTTACATGTTTCATTTATATTCTAAGGATTGTCACTTAGACATTACCCTAAGCAACTCTTTTAACACTCAGTATAGTGAGTTCAGCAATCCATTAGCTTTTCAAATTCGCTTATTTGATTATTGTAAACTTCAAAATTTATCTTTAAATCAAATATGTTTCCTTTGAAGTCTTCTACACTTAAATAGCCCTAATTTCTTAGTGACGCATTTCCTACATTCATATATATTTAAGTTTCTTAGTTAGTTAAATCAGAAATATTTCATTTTCTTTCATAGCAAAATGATTTATAGGAATAAGATCCCCAACAATAAATAAGGAGTGAAGTGTTGATATTTACAAAAATATGATTTCAATCAGGTAAATCATAATAAGGAACTCTATTTCAGTATAGCATTTAAGGATTATAAAATTAAATAGCACTTTAATTCATTAAAAGCGTAGAACTTAAAATAAGTAAGGAAGTGGCTCCTTTAATAGCTTGGATAGTAAATAATTACTAATTTACTATTTTTGTTTTATTTTCTAGTTTAAACCAAAAATCTAAAATAAATCCTTTAACTGTACTATTCTACTTTAGCTTAGTCAAGTTATAGCCAGAATTTCCATCACTTAGGTTAGGAAGTGGAGATTATAATCCTCCTAGTTTATAAAAAGAAGGAAAAGCGCATTATTAAATAGGATATCTATCAGTATAAAATGAAAGCTTCTAAAAAGGATTTTATTAGCAGTAATAGTTTTAAATATTGCTATCAAATAAAAACTCAAGAGTATAGCCAAGAGAACAAAAGCAAAATTATAAAGATTCTTTAGAATTTGAATATAAAAATGACTTATTAAAGTTATCACAGTTTGGAACAAATATATCATGATAAATTGCTAAAGAGTTGTAAGTAAAGTTATAAATTTATGAAAACTGCATAAAACTCTCGGTACTTTATTCTATATTGCAATTAACTGAAGAGTTTAAAGTACCTTAACCATATTTACTTATCTAACTTTATTAAACTCGAATACTTATTTCAAAAGTTGAAGATGAAGTTTAATTTTGCTAAATAAGGATAAAGTTATTTAACTAATTATCCTCTATTTCTAAATTCAGAATTTTTTCAACTTTTGTAAATCTTTCCTATAAAATCACTTCTATTTAATTAACTGCTTTTCAAAACTTTAAAATGCATTAACTATTAACTATCTAGAAGAACCAAAATTTTCCATTGGCTATCTGATTAATCTTGATAATAAATCTATAAGTTATCTATTTTTGAGTAAATAGATCATAGAAAAACAAGTTTGAATCATTTCCAAGATAGTATGAACTTTCTTTGATGCTATTCTTTTCATAAGTTTATAGTCATCTTAAATCTTAAACGCAACTTATATTTTAAGGATCATTACCCTAGCAGTAACCTTTACAATTTAGCCAACATGGAGTTAATAAACCTCAGCAATCAACTAAATTTTCTCCCTATTCAGAAATTAAATCATACTAACTACTAAATCTCATTGCCATTATTTATGCATCTAAGCTTTAAAATTTAATATCATTGATAAATCCAATATGAAGTTAAGCTTTAACTAATTAGCTAATGAGTAATTTAATTTGGTTATATTTAATACATTTAGAAGGAAATTTATAGCTTGAGTAGCAGTATATTGCTTCCTTTAATTCTTTGAAGGAAAATATAAGCTAATGTCAATCTTTATAGCTACATATACTAAATAATGCCTTATCTGTTTTGTTCCATCTTCCTTCTATTAACTAAGTTTATCCTTAAAAAAATAAGGAAAATTAAGGTTATAAATTCCCATTTATGAAAGATAATATGAACATGTTGCTACTACTAATATTATTAAACTTAATTCAAAAGTAAACTATTAAACTCTTAGACTTATTAAACCTTTAGAGCTATTAAGAGAGGTCAGATATTATATAAGCAGTAGTAAGGGATTTAAATTATTATCCTTATAAATTGCTAATATTCTTCAAGAACACTTCATCACTTGGGTAGCTACATTTCTATACTGGGTATCTATTTCCTAAGGTTAGAAATTAATAAGAACATATAAAAGTATTAGTAATATTATCGTATTCTTCAATGTAACTTATCTTACATTCACAGAAACTATTGAAATAAGGATATATTTAGTTATATTAGTTAGGAGAAATACAATTTCAATCAAAATTCTAACTTTGCTAGTAGATTTGTAAATGTCTTACTGAATAATCTTATGAACTAAAGGGAAATTAAATAAATGACTAAGCTGAATGAATTAACTTTATTGCATCAGGAATAGAAGGATTCATTATTGAAGTTTACCATTGCTCTTCTAGACTTCTTATAGAAACTACTAAATAAGGATAAGACTTTTATAATTGTACAATTCACCAGAAATTTTGAAAGCCTTTACTTTTATAATCATTAAAATAAAACTGTCTCATATCCTTCAAAGTGTAGTTCTCATAAATGTTAATAATAAAGCAATTCTAAGTATGATTTATTTCCAGGTAATTACCATTTAATTTTTATATTTGAAGGATTTTATATTGTTAGGTAGTATAAATAAGCATTCATTAACCACTTATAGCTTAACTATCTTAGTCAAAAAGATCTCCTTAAAAATACTAGCTATATCCATATATAGTATACTATATATTCCTATTTACTTTATATCATTCTCCTCCTTTAAATAATCAATGAGGTATATTTTAGCAACTTGACATAGAATCATCAAATTAACAGATTCCATTACAGGATTTCCAGCATGGAGTTTTAAAAGTAAGATAATCAAAATATGAACTATTCATTTAGTTTATATTACAGAAAGTAAGTTCACTTATTAACCCTGTATAATTTTTAAAGGATTATAGTATAAGTGAAGAATTCCCTCCACCTATTTGCATATAACTTAGCATATTAAATGGAATTCAAAAATCTAGAATAGTAAAGCATTATGATTTTAATAAAATACTTGAATAGCAAAATGTACTTTTTCACTTGGAATTTGAGTAGTAAACTTCAAAGTAAATATGATGTCATGCTGCTTATCTATAGAAAGGAAAATTATTAAATTTACTACTGGAAATAATAACTAAAACTGTGCTTTTTTAATAAAGCAAGCATATTTAAACTATTAGGCTTTAAGTTTAGTTATAATAAACTGTTAGAAGAACTACATCATTTTCATCTATTATATTGGGCTTAATTCATAACTCAAGAGACCAACTATTTGATTAGCTATACTATCCTAATTATTAATATAAATCTAAAGTATCATATTATCCTTGGAATTATCTGTTACTTAAGATTATTTTTCCATTATGTTAATCAAAATAATCAATAGGTAACAATTGTTCTATGGTAGTAATATCTTAAATACAGTAAATTTATTAATTAATCTACAAGCTTTAATATCCTATATTGCATTAGCAAGCTTATTAATTTGGTCATTTAGGATTGTAGGTTTGCTAATTCGCACAAGTATAGCACTCACTATTATTTTAAGCTGAGCAAGTTTTGCATTCTTAACTACAACTTTAGCATTTATATCCTTCAAAGTATTCACTACAATTTTAGCATTTTCCATCATCTTCAAAATAATATAAAGGACATTCATTTAAGCATTATTACTAATGAAGATAAAATCCTTATTTGCATGATAAAGCTGTATAATTTTATTATTTTGTACATGTTTAATCATTATAAAGGCAGGGGTAGCAAAGATTTTGATATTAAATTGAAGAATAATATCCAGCCTTGCATACTGTGCTGCTACAATCAGTTTGGTCGATTTTGTGTTTTCCGCATAATAAAATTTATTTTGCATAACATCCTTCATCAGTTATATACTTGCAGCCATTTACATTACAAATTTCTGAGCAGTTTTATTTAAAATAACTACTATATCAATCTGTTAATCCCTATATATTTTATGTTCCAAAAGTTCTTGGAAACAATTTCATATCTAATAAAGGATTTTATTCAATAGAACTACCCCAAATTATTAAAAAATTAGTCTAATTAATTTAAATTCCACCTAAAAAAGGCTAACAATTTTTTGTGGTTATATTAACCAAAATTAATTCGAATTTACTTGAGGAAGAACTCCAATATGATAGTGACTATAGTCTTCATAAGTAACTTTTATTAGCATTCTAATGATACGAAACTAATACTAAATAAGTTTAATTTTCTAAAAGGTTATAGTTTATTTAATTAAAGCAGCCACTATCATTATTAAAAACTAGCTTACTATTTTGAAAGGTAAAGTTGAATAAAACTTTTTATTACTTGTTCCTAATTAGTAATCAATCACTAAGATTTTAGCTTTTATATTTGAAGGCAAATAGTAAAGTTAATGAATCTATTGGATCTTAAATGTTTTTTATTCTAGTTTAATTAAAAGGCTCATAAGTTTAAATATAATCTGGATCTTTTAGTTGGAGGTGTTCAAGCTAATCATATCAACAGTCCTTATTTCCAGGTCCTATGCATTAAGATTCACATGTAGGATGACAAGCTTCATGATACTTTTCAAAAATAAAATTAACTTCGCTTTCAGCCAAAGCTTTATAAGGGAAAAATTTAAGGTTGTAATAAGTTCCTTTAAAAGTATAAGTTACTTGAGTGATTTAAAAGTTAAGAAATAGCTAAAAGCTTAAATTATTTACTTATTATACTTAAAATTCTTCTTAATTATCTAAAGTATAAGTAGTCTAACTTTTTTATCAAGGTTTAACTATTAAATATTTCTTTCTTTATTATGAGTCTACTACTACTGCTAGATGTAAGTATCCTGAGCTATTTAATATTTGTTAGCCCCAAAGTCAATTTCCATTAAAAAAATTTCCATTTTAATATCTAATTTCTAGTACTTGTCTGTTCTACGCGTCTTTTAAGACTAGCAGATAAACAATATCTTATTCATAATAAATTTCTCAGCGTAAAGTAAATAGAAAAGAATAAGTTTTAAAATCTATCTTTCAATCGAAATTGCCAAAAGCTTAATCTAATCCATTTATTAATTTGGTATTTTCTCAAGAAAATTCTTCTTCTTGTAAGAGTAAAAAATACAAATATTATTAGTCTTCAGTATAGCATTAAGCTTATCCTCCAAATATACGCATTTAAGTTTCACAACTTGTTAAGTTTTCATTTTATACTAAGTTTTGGAGACTATTTAATGCATATCCAATATGAGGGAAATACTTTATCTAATTAAATCTGATAGATATTTACTACAGACTTGTTAAATTTGCTGGAGTCCCTGCTACATAAATTTTAGAATCTCCTTAATCTAAAGTGCAAAACTACTAGCTTTTAATATCTTAATAAACACATTTAGTCTAAGTATTTTAACTCTTTATACAAAATATGTCTTGATATCCTTGCTAATATTGTCTTATGCTATGTCCTAGTAAGTATTTTCCGTTATAGTCTAGTTAAATGTACTAACTAGATTTGTTAGAGTTATAAATGTGGTCTACTTAGAAGAGTAAAGTATTATTACTCACTTTTTTAACAGTTGAAATGTGAAAAAATCCTTTGCACTGTAAGCTAGATCCAAACATACCCAGGATAAATGAATTTTGGTTACTTAGCTAGCTGTCTCTAAGATCTATGGCATATATTAAAGTGTAAGGTCTTCCTGGTATTTCATAATAGTTACTTGAAAACTACTCAGCGAAAGTTATAAATCCTTGATTTAGTATATTAGATGTGTTAAGTAAACTTCAGTTAAGGAATAAATCATAAGATTTTGCTTACATCCATTCTTCTATCTAAGGATAGACTCCACTAACATTCAAATCGTATGAACATAAGTTTTCATTATATTAAAGGCATTAAGTATTTCATTTTTCTTTAAGCATCTCTTGGTTAAAAATAAAGCTATCTGGCTAGTGATGTGAAGTAAACATCTCTAAAAGGAAAATACTTCAAGTATCTTATGGATCTTAAGATTATAAGAGTTTAATAGACTTCAAATTTTAAAGGAATTTATTTCCTAATATAAAATCCTCACAACTACCATTTTATTTAACAGAACTAAAACAAATTCTTAAAAAGGTTTGATTAATTGAAGCTTTATATCAATAAGAAAGAGCCAAAAAATAGTTCATCTTACTTTGAAAACTTTAGTTAGTTACTTGCTAAGAAATATAGTCACTTGATACTGTAACGCTCATCTTTCATAAACTTTATTACCCACTTAGCTTAATATTAATACTTTCTAGTAAGTTAGAAGTTTAAAGCTGAATTATTGTTTTGTTAGTTTTGGTTGTTAAGTTTGCTTATAGATAAAAAGAGATAGAATATCCACTTTCATCTCAAGGATTATTAAAATCACTATTCACCAGGTTTTTAACTTAGAATTCTTATTATAAATAATTATATCAAAACGCTTTTGTCAGAGATGAGACTAAATATCCCTAAGCAGCTATTATTTATATCAAAAGCACTAGGTATATATAAAACCTTTGCGCCATTATAATAAAAGAAGGAAATTAAATAAATTTGTCAGTTAGAATTAAATAAACAACTGTATAAGCAAAGCATCTAAGAAATAACTATAAAGCTAATTTAATTTAAACTAAATTAAAGATGCTACATAGCTTATATCAAAGATATTAGCTATTAGGGAGTATTTAAGCTATTTGCTTAAGAGAATTATTTTAATAGATTCTATTCTGTATCTTAACTACCAATATTTATTAATCTATCACTCAGTAATTTTCCTTAAAGATTATTTTTTAGCTTGTAAATGCTAGTGAATATAAAGAATTTGGTAGTTGCTTGACTGGAAATAAATTAATAATTAAATAACCTTTATATATTTGCTACATTAGAGATATATCAAAATACCTATTAAAATATTGATATAATAGAGTCCAATCATTTATAGCGAAGTAGCTTGTAAAATGTATATCGAATATTTATAAGTCATCCATAATTTCAGCTCTTTCTAAGTTAAGATTTATCAAGGGTAATTGTAATAACTTAGGCTATATAATAACTAAGCATATTAATAAATAAGAAAATATCCTTAATTTATATCCTTATAATTAAGATTATATTGCTGTTTACTAAAAACTAAATTAGTTCACTTACAACTTAAAAAGAAAATAATTAAGAAATGCAAATAAAACAAATTATTTATAAAAAGCTTAGTTGGCTGAGTGAAAACTAACTAAAGAATCTTTTGTGGAATTTACTTTAAAGATAATCTGAATTATTAATTCTTTCTAAGTTCTAAGCTTTCTTATTTATATATCAACAAGAATTTACACTGTTTAGCTTTAAAGCTTAGAATAAAATTTTGGTATAGAGCTTAATAAAAGGAAGTTTGCTTTTATATATGATTTTTCTGATATTGCTAAGTTTAAAACTTATCCTCAAGTATAATCATCAGAACACATTAATTAATCTAAATTTGTTTAGCCTAGACATTGATATGAAAATTTAAATTTATCTTTGGTTTCTTGATTTTAAATAAAATAATTGAATGCTACAACTAACTTTATTTTTCCTTACAAAGCTCTGAAAAATAAAAATTATACTTAGTACGCAAGGCTAGTAAGCATTTATTTAAGAATTTCCTTAATAATCTCAACTACACTATTGTCTTTTAATTTCTCAATTCTTTAAATTGCTAGAAATGTAACTTAAACAATAATACAGCTTTGCATAAGGCTTTATTATTTATTTATTACTATAATTGGTATCTTAATAACTCTTAATTTCGATAATACTTTTTTTTCTTTCTTCTCACTTGGCTTACATCATATTGCCTTATGAGATACCATCTAAAAGTTTTATTTCTATTTTTTTAATTCTGCCCTGTTATGAAGTTGTCTTCTACTTCTTTAATTTTGAATCAATGCAAATACATTTTATTTTTCTAAGCTTTAAGTAGCCTAAATAAATAAGGAGATACTTGGTTAATTATATACTGAATATCTAGCTCACTATATAAGCAAAGTACAAAACTAATGTTTCTAATTTATGCTTTTAGCTTACACTTAGAGAGTATTTATGCTTTGTAATAAAAAAGCTTTATGCAGAAAAGCTAATCTTAAGATATAAGAAATGAGTCTTCTTAAGGGGGTGATATACATTAATTATCCAATTTGAATAAGATCAATAAGAAATAGGATTTATAAGTCTTTTATTATCATTTTAAATTAAAGCTAATAAAGGGTTATATTTAGAGGTTAAAGTATTAAGTTTAGTCTTTTTTCATCTAGTTAGTAGAGGAAATTCTATGGATGAGTGAACTTTTTTTTCAGAAGAAACAGAAAATGATTTTTTAAGATAAAAACTTTAATATTACTAGGAGCAAAAGCAGGGTTTTCTGAAGATGAATAGTGATATAACTGAATAAAAGATTATTAGAATATAAGATTTATAACATATCTAATTTATTCATAAGCCAACTATAAGAGTGTTAGCTTTATCAATATGTTTTAATTTATTTATTCCAGAAATCAAATTAAATTAAGATAAATACTTAAAGCTAACCTCTCGCTTCCCATAGATTTATAATTTTATTTAAACCTTTATTTTAAATTATATACCAAACTATAACTTCAATTCTAATTTTTCTTTATTGATTAAACTTTGTCGATGCTCATATCTTTTAATGAAGAAATGAATTCCTAATAAAATGTTCTTGTAGTAAATGTTAGCAAAATTAACTAGCTCTAAATGATTTAAATAGGCTTTTGATCCTATAATTCATATACATTTATTCTTTTAAGTTATGCTTTAACCCCAATTATTGTAATGTAAATATCATCTTAGTCTTTCAGGCTTTATTCTTATTTTATAGAACCTCAAAATGACCAAATTAGCGAGACTAACAATTATCTACCTAATAATCTAAAATATTAAAGCTTAAGGCTAGGTAGAAGTGATACTTCAGTTTAAGGTATTTTAATATGCAAAAATAATAATTTAAAGAAAGATGATAATATAGGACTAGAATAGCAATACAAGAACAGCTATATTCGCTTACAATACTTCAATTAGATTACCTACATTAGTCAATCGAAATCAATAGAACTTAAAATATACTAAGTCTTTTATTAATTATTTGAACTTTAACGTATTACGGAGATTCTCTATAACAACAGAAGGATATAAAGCAGGTAAAGTTGCAAATATATTAGTGTATATTAATTATCAAAGTGCTGCTTTAGCAGGAGTATTCATTAATTGCAAAACTTGATAGATTAAATTAACAAGAGAAATCAATTTCCCATTAATCATATTAAAATTTTTTAATTAAAAAGTCTAGCTTCAGATAAATTAAAATCAATGCAGCAAATCATTATTAGTGAGTCTTTCTATAATTTGGTACTTTGAATTTTAAACAAATAAAAAAAATTTACAACTATATCTATTATTAAAAAGCCCAATCTCCACTTATTTAAATAATAAAGAAGTACTTACACTCTAGATCAAAGTCTGCTAATAAATATTGATATAACATTATTAAAGAAATAATCCCTTTCTAAAGCATAGACTTATATCAATCAACAATCAAATTTATAATCTTCTTATTTAATGGTTATTTCACTTAAGTTTCATCTCTCTTATTATTAATATAAACTTATCATGATGTATTAAAATTCCTATTCTAGTAATTTATCATCTTTATTACTCTAAAAACATAAACTTAATTTAGTTCTATTCTCCAAATAACAAAAGGCAAGAAATTTATTATAAAAATGGAATTCCTTGCTAGTTTAGATACATTTAATTATTTATTAAGTTTAAATATTTTCTCTAGATGACTGATCATTAAAAGCCAAGGCTTACATTATATTTATTAAATACCTTAGTTTATTAATTAATCTGCTTATCCTCTAGCGTTTACTACTTTTTGAATGAGTTTGAACTTAATAAAGATTTAATAAAAATAATAAAATTTTCCTTTGTTAATATTTTATTATCTTTAGTGGATAAATCTAGATAAACTTTAATTTATATCTTTTTAAGTGCAATTTTTTTCATTTTTCCTGCTGAATTTTTCTAATTTTTGTTTTTAAGTTGATTAAATAACTCTTATATAGCCTTATTTATTCTAACTCTTTTAATATAATTAAGCAGTTTATATATCTTTTATCACTTTTTATTATAAATTACCAGATAGCTATTAGAGATTTTTTAACTAGCAATAAACAGCAATTGTTTGATCTCTAAGTTTTAACCTAATTTATTTTTCTTCAGTTTAGTAAATAAGGTATATTACTCTGCTTTTTAATTTATAAAACATAATAAATTAAAAAACTTAAAGCTAAAGGAAAAAAAGAGATCTTCCAAGTTTATCATTTTAAATAAGCTCAACTCAGAGTTAGAAATTAAAATTTAATCTCTAATGAGAAAGTTAAATTTTCTACTGTATAAAATCAAGGAAATTAAAAGTAAAGAAAAGATAAGCTAAATTGCCTAGCATTAAAGTATTTCATCTAATTTAAGTATAAAGTATTAGTACATTTCTATATCTTATTATAAATTCTTTTCTTACTTGAACCTTAAATTTACTCATTGAAATAAATTAAAAAACTTTGGTAAAATTATATATCCAACTAAAATAACTTCTGGTTTGTTAAAACCTTTAAAAAATAGTTAATTTATAATAAATTAGCAAAGAAGCAAAAATTGTTTAGTTTATTTGGGTTAAAGAATCTGTGTTAAGAAATAAAAACTAAATTTTAGATATTTAGAGAGATAAAAAATGATAAATCTTTGAAAATATGAATGCAAATATATCCTCAATTATCCACTAAGCCAATTTAAAAATTAATGAAAAGCAATCTAAAAGTTTTTTGCTAAGATCAAACTATTTAAATAAATTATATAACTAGAGTATACACTTATGTAAATACAATTTAGATAATTAAAAAAAGCAGGTTCAAATATTAGTTAAAAATACATTAATATCTATAAAATCGTTATTATATGATTTGAATAATGATTGAGTTAATTTTAAAGGTGCTAGAGTTTTTAATTTATAATAATGCTGGTATTTAATAACTTTAATTAGTAAAAAATATAGTAGTTAGACAAACTTAATGATGCTATTTTATTAAAGATAAAAAAACAAATTATTTCAAAATGATAAAAAAACCATTTATAGAGTTAATTTTTATATTTTATTTTATTAAATTTTCTGTGAAATAACTAAAGCATTCAAAAAGGAAAGAACAAATCTTTATCAATTTATGCTCTAAAATTAATAGTTTCTTTTAAAATTATGAGATATATTTATAAAAAGCTTCTTATTAAAATAGACAGTCTTCCTTTTAAATTGTAAATGGACTGAGATAAAATCCAAATCTAATCAAAACTTGTTTTCTTTGAAAATTTAAATTAGTCCTTCAAATTTAGTGATCTAATTCCAGAAAGATTAAAAATCTATATTTATAAAGTTTATTTTGTTTATCATATTTAAAATTTTGCTTTAAGAAAAATAGCAATATCCTTAATTTTGAAAGTTTCTTTTATCTAGTTGCTCGCTAAATCCATAAAGTAATTAATTATAATTTAGAATCACTTTATTTTTTCCCAAATATCCTATATTTACAACTTACCTGGTTTATTCTATTTTGGTCTAATGAATAGCTTTTTATTCATTTAAGTTACAGTTAGGATTATATAATTAAATTAAAAAAACTCATTTTTGTTTTTGTCTTTTACGCTATTAATAAGTAAACTAAAATATTTCATTATGCAAGTAGTTCTGATTTTAATATGTTTTTATTCTTAAAGCATTCTAGCCTTCATATAAATTTAGTAATTAAGCATATTTGTGAAGTTATAATAGAAGGAATAACTTAAGCGAAACAAAATTCTGATTTTAAGGAAGAAATAATTATATCATCGATGAGAATCATCTCAAAAATTTAAAGCTAAGTATTCATTGAATATCTAAGATATCTACTGCTGATAATAGTTAAGTCGAAAAGAAAAAACTAAGAAGTTTAGGTTAAAAAATTAAATTTAAATTTTAGCTTTGATTGAAACTTTTTTAAAGCAAATTAAGTTTATAAGTATTAATAGCATTATATTTAATAATTTTCATGATAAATGTTGTAATATGAGATAAAGTTGAATCAACTATATAAATTAGATTTTAAAATTTAAATAAGCTGTTTGATATAAAACATTAATATAGATATAATATAAGGATTAAAGATATTAATTAGAATGCTAATTTAATAATTTTCTTTCATTGTTTTCTTAAAAGATTTTAAATGTATAACTTTTATAATTATGCATAGTTCCATTATTATTGTATCTTCGCTTTAAAGTTTTACATTATTATAATTATTAATAACTATATCTTTTTATATTATTTTTAAATAGAGGAGTTTTAAGCTGTAAACAATACATAATCCTCTTGCTTACAGTATCAGTTTAAACTTTTAACTAAGAGGTTTACTTCCATCTAGTTTATCTCAACTTAGAATATAAAAATGATCCAATTTTGTTAGATAAATTTGCTAAAATAGTTAAAATTTATTTTCGCTGATTTTTAATAAAAATCTTAAAAAAGAGCAACCAAATTAATATCCTATTTCATCATTTAGATGAATTCACTCATATTCTCTCTATAGGAAAGAAATTTTATTTTTAAATCTTATGATTTATTTTTCATATGGTAATGAATCATTAAACTAAAACATATGTGGCTTTAAATTTAAAGCAACAACTAAATTTTATCAACCTTAATGTTAAGAATTATTTAGACTAAGGAAATAAAAATTTACTTTTGGTTTAAACAAAATAAATTCCTATTTAAAATATACCTACTAAAGCTTTAATTATTTATCTTTTTATACATTAATTAGATTTAAAGCAGAATAAGCAAGTTTAATTATATAGCGAAATAGAGTTCCATAAATAAGAAAGGAAGCTTAGGTTTAATTACGATTTCATATGAGTGATTATGCTATTCTTATAAACTATTTATTTTTGTTCTGACTAATTTAAGTTAAAATGATTATACTTTATAATTATTTTTATAATATTTAGCTAGACTAACAAATTTAAAATAGTGATGAATCTTATGAAGGTAGAATTGTTATGATCTATTATTATTATTTTATCCACAATTATGAGTGCTACACTTTGAAAGATTCGGAGCTGCATCATTTTAAAGATTATAGAAGTAAATACTTTAAAAATTTCCGATGAGATGATAAATTGTAAAGGGTTTTATCCTTATTAAGTAGTTTCTATAAGAAGTATAGAAGAGCAATTGTAAATTTCTATAATGTATCCTTCTATTCCAAATGCAATAAATCTACTATAATAATAAAATTAAGTTTGGCAATCTTGGAGGAATTTCACCTCTTCCTGCCGATCGCCGGATTGCTCCGGGATTATATAAAAATGTTTAAAAATTTGATATCCTCTCTCTCTCACTTGGCCATATTGTCTTCGGTTTCATCTTTCATTCTG
This sequence comes from Loxodes magnus, assembly GCA_946699065.1. Taxonomy (NCBI): domain Eukaryota; phylum Ciliophora; class Karyorelictea; order Loxodida; family Loxodidae; genus Loxodes; species Loxodes magnus. Next base: position 100,934 of record CAMPDV010000601.1, read on the forward strand.
CTCCGATTTCTTTCTATAGATCTTGCCAAGCTCATTCATATAAAATCTTTCTCTATCTCTTCTCTACTACGGCTGATGTTTTTTCCTTTATTGCGCTTGTAATTTTTTTTGCTTTGTTCAATATTAATTTTTGAAACTTAGGAATTTCTTGCATCTTCTTCATAAATGTTCTCCCGAATTACAATAATAACATCTTTTCTGAATTCTTTTAGGTTTTCTTGTTTCTTCCTTCTCAATCACCATTGGATCACTTCTTTGCTCATTTTACTCTATTTGTCGTTGCAGCTTCTCTTCTATTTTTTCAAGTCTATTGTACAATTCTGAAGCTAATTTTGGGATTAGCTACTCTGATCTTGTGGTAAGTTCCAAAAAGCACTTAGTTCTCTTTCCTAGGACATGAGCCTTGATTCTATTCCTTCTGCTAGGTTAAACTGTTGCATTAGCTTCTCATTGTCCTTCTTTATTTTCTTGATCTCTTCCTGGAGATTTAGTACTACTTTGATGAGCTATTCCATGCTCATCTGGCCAGAAGGATTAAATTCTGATACCTCCTGGTGCAAAGCAAACTTCGTCTGCTTTCTGGATTTCTCCTGAAACGTTGGGGTGATTGCATGGGTGATTTTCTTAGATTACTTCTTCTCTTCTTTAACCTATGTTCCGGATTATTAAAAAAAAGGTTAGTGTTAAGTAAAAGAAGACTGGCTGAGAGTGGCTTCTGGTTTCCTCTCCTTCTTGTAGGTAGTGTAGAAACCTTTTATGAAGCCTTCCATTTTTTAATTTATTCAATAAATCTACTATAAAGATTTGAATTTTGATTGATATTGTAGTTCTCCAATTAATATAACTAAATATATCCTTACTTCAATAGATTTTGTGAATGTAAAATAGTTACATTGAAGAATATGATAATTATATTAATGTTGCTAAATTTTCTTATTAATTTCTAACCTTAGGAAATAGATACCCAGTATAGAAATGTAGTTATCCAAGTGATAAGATGTTCCTTAAGATTATTAGCAAATTATAAGGATAATAGTTTATTTTTTAATTAAGTTTACTAATAGTAGTAATAGCATGTTCATATTATCTTTCAGAAATGGGATTTAATAGCCTAGATAAGAAGAGTTTAAAGTATTTAGATATATATAACTATGTATGTTGCAAAATTCACTTTATACTTATATAAAATAAAGGTAGATTTAAAATTTAGGCCTGTAATAATAATGATAAACTATAAGAGTTCCAATATTTAGTAATATTGTGACATATCTGCAATATTATTTGGAGTAATTACTCCAATTATGCTTAAATTAATTCTATTTTTATCAATCTTTTAGTCTCAATCATCTTGCTAATTATCAGAATCTCGGATTTCTTCATAGCATCTTCATTTAAGGAATTTTTTTCTTTTTAAAGTTTGAAAATCTCTAAGTGCTTCATAAGTAATTTCTAGTGAGAATCTTAATAAGTTAATCAATTATAGGAATTTAATTAGCAGTATAGTTTTGGTTAATGTATCTTTACTTCTATAAAATAATTTTTAGTAGTTTGTTCCTTTAGTCAAGTTACAATTCATAAATTCCTAAATAATATTCCTATAATAAAAGCAATTTAATAGGCTTATATTCATCATTATCTTAGCTTAAAATAATTAAGAAGCAGCGTCCGGGTTTTAGAAAAGCTTTATTTATTTGATTAAAAAGTATAAAAGATCCAATTATACTAAAATAACAAAGAGTATATTAGATTTATATAAAGAACTTCTATTGTTTAACTTTAAACTCCTTTCTAATATTACTAAGGGTTCTTATTGCTCTATTCTCTAGTAATTTATAAATCATTTTATAATTAACTATATAGAGTCCAATCTTTACAGCTGAGTTTTGCTTAAATATTTATAACTATCCCTAGATTAATTTTAGTAAGTTTCATTAAAATAGCCAAACATTTGATATTCAGATTTCTAACTAAAATTTAACTAATTTAGATTCAAATTATCTAGATATCTATATAATCCTTTAGTTAACTAAGATTAAATATAAGCTATCAAATTTAAATGAATACAGATACTTTTGCTTTGTCCAAAGCATTATCTAGTAAGTATAGTAGAAATATTCTAACCAATTCTAGAGAGCTAATGATCTGTTTAATAAGTCTAGTTTAAGTAATTGTATATTTATATAAGAGAAGATAACTTTTATTACTTGCATATGTTTAAGCTAACTTTAGAAATCAAGGGTGAAAGAAGGTTAGTTCTATTTAAATAAGGCTTGAAAGTCATTTTCGTTTTAAAGGGAAGTAATCACTTAACTCAGAATTTATATGAGCAAAGAGCCTTAGCTCCTAAAATAAATTTAAGTGTCTAATCTCTGTAATGATAGAGCAAGATAGATAGTCCTATTCAGCTAATTTTTATACATATAGTAATAAGAATTTTAAAAGAGGCAAGAAATAAATATTTTATTATATTTACTCAAGTAATATAGCTTAAGAGTTTATAATAGGATTTAAAAGAAAGGCTTTAAAACTTTAAATCCTTAATCATATGAATAAAGTAACAAAATTATGAAGCTGAAACTATAAAGCTAAAATAGAGATAGCTACATGTTTAGGTATTTATGCACTATAAAGTATAAATCCCTAATTGTACTAATACTAAAATCCATTCATTAGCAAAACTTATATGTTTAAGTATAAATTATAAAAGTTTGCTTTTAGATTTTCTAATTCTTTAACTTGTGTATATTCTAATTAAGACTAAAATCAACTCTAAAATAAAACGATAATAACTCTTAATTAAAATGAGCATGTCTCTGCAATTATATTTTCTTAAATTCCTGAAATCATAAAAATATTTCTTAATAGAGAATGCTATACTTATTTACACCAGCATGTTTAAAATACTTATAATTTCTCTAAATTGATTAGATTTCTTTTATATCTATTTGATGTTATTTTGGAATGAAAATTGCTATTTATACACATTCAATTTTTTAATTTTAAATAGTTTATTCTCTGAAATCACTATAATTAATTATCTTGGGAATAGCAAGATACTTTTATGCTTTTAAATTAAAGTTTAGAATGTAAAGATTTTATTAGTAATGCATCTTTTAAAAATAGTTATTTATCTAACTAATTTACTCATATTTAAGTAAAAACTAAATTACATTGCTAGATTTAAAATTCTTTAAATTAATAAAGCAACTTGCATAACTATTTAATATATTTAGGTAAAAAGATTAGATGAATCTTAGATAATATTAAAAAGGAGTTCTGTCATTTTATAATAAAAGCAGTTTCTTAAAATCCAAACGACTCTGTATTGCTTATATAAAGTTAGTCTTCCTTATAATTAGTTTAGCCTAATCTTAGCCCTTTTTAACTTAAATACTTTATGTCTAATAGCTAAGTTATTAAATATATATTATTTTATAATTAACTTAGCTTAAACCTTTAATAACCTATTATATAGGAATGCTTTAGTTAGATGCTAAGGCTTTTAAACTTTATTTAATTAATTAAGAAAAATTTTCCAAGACTTTATGCTGATACCTTCTTTAGATAGATTTAGAATAAAACGAAAGTTGAGGTATAGTAAGCAAAGAAATATATTAAAAATACGCATCATTTTACCTTCTTCTTTTGGTTTTGCATTTTATTCTTATCCACCGCACTATCTGTTCAAATGAGGCTTCTGGAAACGGATTCCAACAAATCCAGAGGGTTCTTATTTCTATGGTCCATTCAAGCCTTTATTCTAAAAGTGAAATTTATCGAGTATAATGCTTTATCATAAAACAGCACCATTGGCTAGAAAGATTTTCCTATTATCTACTTCTTTACATATTTTCTTGCAAATAAGAATTTAACGTAAGTATCTTTGAAAAAGTTAGATTTTTGTTGCTAAGCAAACAATAACAGGATAAATAATTTTTTCAAAGAAGTGTATAAGGCCTCTCAGTATTTATCTATTATTTACCTCTTCATCTGCTTTATCTATGAAGCATGTATTCTATATTTCTAAAGTAGGTTCAATTAAATCTAAAGCTGTTTTATATTATATGTTTGCTTTTAGTAGTTAATTTTTAGACTTAACTAAGTGCTGGACTTTAGGTAGCTGAAGTATTCATCACTATCTTCTTATATATAATTTTTCTGCTTTAATTAAGCAATTTTTTATTAGATCTGAATATCCTATTTTGCACGCTGATAAAAAAGCCTTTCAAAATCGGCATTTCTTGCATTTCTTTATTACTTAATATGCAGGCTCTTAAAGTAAATACCTTGATAAAGCGATAGAAAGTCTAGTTTTATTATTAAGGTTAGAATGCCTAAAAGAGGTTTAATTTATTAATTTAAGTTTAATTATAATTTCATCTTGACAAGTGATATGAGTATATCAAATAAAAAATAAAACTATGTAAAGTTATTCTAAAGCTTGCTACTATTAAAAGGGAACGCATGAAAAGATGCTTCAATAAAATTATAGGGATATATTATAAAATAAATATATTTGGATATGCTAATAAATCTTAAAAATAGCATACAAATTATTTAAAAAATACATGAGTTAAGATAGATTATGTATAATTAATAAATTTTACATAATTTGATTTAAAAAGAGATAGTCATATATTGATTATTTAATTTAGGATTTTTATTTAGTTATATCCCAATTTTGTTAAATTTAGCTTTATTTGCAAATAAATTGTTTATTATTTTAAAATTCGAGATTTAAAATGAAAATACTTAATTTTATCGAAGATTAAATAAGAAATTTTTAATTTGCTCTACATATTGTTTCTCATTCTTCAAAGTTCTATAAACTTATTATGGAATCTTATTCTTTAGTATATGGTTATGATATATCTTATGATTTTATTAAGTTAATATTCGATATATCATTTTCACTATTCTTGAGATTTTCGTTAATTTATACCATATCTTTTTCTTGCTCATTATTTTCAAATTAATCGAAAGTAGACTTTATCGATTCATCCTCTGTAGCCTTCAACTGCTAATTCATAAAAGATATTCCAATAGATGGCTTTTATCTTTTAATTTGAATATAATTAAGATCAATATCTTTCCTTTCTTGTCTTAAAGAATCATTTTATTAACTTATACTCTCTTAAATTGACAATAAAGGGCTATTTTCTGGTAATATTTGATTCTTTTATTACAATTGAATTTTTATTGTTTTGCTTTTGGCTTTTCTTTGAAAAAAGAATATTCTTCATATATTTAACTTGCTTTTTTCACTTTGCTTTTTGCAATGTCAAATTAAAATTTCTAAAAATTGCATTAATCCTCCTATTGTAACCATCATTCCAATTATCGACCCTATTAAAGCTTAGCAAAAATCTAGAAAAGAGTATCTTTAAATTCTGACAGTTTTCATTCCGCTTTCTAGTAAGTCTATTTTAAGCTAGCTTCGTATTCCTTCTGTTATTTAAACTTCTTAAGGATTGAATGTAGATCCAAGCTATATTTATCCTTTACTCATTAAATGAAAGCCTGTATTTCCATCATATTAAGATTTATGGTCTTCATAAACAGAAGGAATTCCAACTATAGTAATAATACTAGGATTTGGTCCTCTGAATATCTTATCTTTCGGTGCTGCGATTTTAATTGAAACCATGCTTAATTAATTTGGAATAGAAGAAGTTGCACTCACATTTATCTCAATTCCACTTGAAAAGCTTTGAGCTTCAAATATCTGGAAACTTAGAATTGTATTTTGCGTCATGCTGCAATCTTTACACTCAAATTTTATGAGGCAATCATCAAATTATTTTTTGCATTTTATTTATTTTCCATTCTAATTTTAGTTAGACTTTGTAATATCTAATTAATCAGACTCTATAGAAAGAGATTCCGTACAATCAGTTCATCCTTTTGCTTCTTTATCTGATACTATTTTTATGCAACTTCCTCCATATTAGATGTAACTTAGAAGAATTTCGAAATCTGCCTTTATTACTTAATAACTCTCTTGTAGGACATGAAGAGGAACTAAAGCTTTAGTTTCCGTTAGATTATTATTATTAAACTGATTCAAACTAAGGCTTATTATATACACTACTACAAATATAAAGAAAAGGGTGAAAATTCCTCCAATAATAGTTTTTTAAGATATCAATTATTTTTACTTATAATTGTGTTTATTATGATAGAGATCTATATTATAAATCCAAGCTAATATTTTCTTGCTGTTGACTATTATTAAAATCAATATTGAAAATATTATTGATTCGCTTATTAATATCCATTATGAATTTTTCATTATGGCTGCATCATTTGAAATTAAACTTTTTGGCTATTGTGAGGTTGTTTAATTATTAATACTATAAAGTTAAGGCTCGACAGTTCCGACTGAGCATTTCATATTCGTTGGACATTAGTAGCATTTCTCTAATCCAGGTTTTGGACCATATGAGTCTTTACTACAAGGATCACAGTATTTTTCATTTTATGCTGCTTCCTGGCTATTTTGCATCCCTTTGTTGCAGGGAAAATAGCTTCCGTTCTAAATTCAGTAGAATCCTTTAGGAGTAGGCAAGCATTCGCTTTTAGATTCCAAATATGTTCCAGCACTACACGACCATCCGCATTCTTCAATTGGACAATCAAAATTAAAAACATGAAAATAATTATGTGACTAAGATATCACAGGTGCTGCTCCTACAATAGCGATTCCGCCAAACATTATGATTTATCTTTTATAAAAAATCATACTCTATCCAATCATAAAGCCAGGCCAACTTCTTGAACTTTTATCAAGATCATAAATTTTTATCAATCCTGTATCTAAGTTCATTTCGATTAAATTATCCATTAAAGTATCTCAAAGGGTTCCACCGTATCAAATTACTTGATTTCCTGAAGCTACAGCACCAACTTAAGAAACTGAATATAAATAATTCAAAGTTTCGTTTATAAATTTTCATTTTTTTGTTTTTATGTTATATTCATATACAGCATCTGTTGGAACTAGTCCTTTCTCTTCACCTCCTATGACGTAGAATAAATTTTTATTTGTATGAGCATGGCAGTAAAATATCTCTCCTGGACCTTGTGGATCATTAGATGAAAGCAAAGTTCATCTATAAGATCTAAAATCAAATGATCATAATTCACTCGACAAGCCACTTTGTCCCATTCCTCCATAAATAAAAAGTAAATTGTCTATTATTGTTCCACAGCTTCCGTATTTACCTTCAGGAGCTTCTGAAAAGTAAAGCTATTGATGTCAATTTTGCGACAAAGAATTATACATATACATATCACTTAAAATCAAATTATTTAGGCCTAACCCTCCTCATATCACCAAATATTTACCAAAATCTACAGCAACGTGTTTACTCCTTTAAAGAGGATGGTTCCCTTTAATTAAAGGCTAATATCATTTCCATTTCTTAAGATTGAAGATTCAAATTTCATTGTTTTTCATCGAATTATGCTCGCCACCGAAAAGAATCATTGAAGTTGATATCACATTTGCAGAATGAAAGGCCCTTGGGCCTGGAACAGTCATAACAGGATATAAAGATTCCCATATTAGCACATTTTTGGATATGTTTAAAATTAAAATATCATTCTTATTATTTAAGTAACTTCAACCCTAAGTTAAATAGAAGCATTCTTTATAAAACCCTACTATGGAATTGTCTCTTTCGCTTAATTCTGAGTTTATTATATTTAGCCGGTATCATATTAAATTGTTTAAGTCGCTAAAATCTATGTAGTAGCTGTCATGAATATCATAGCTTCATTTAAAGTTTCAACCTTGGAATAAATATCATTTTTTTGACTCTCAATCAACTCATTCTCCATGGAGATATATAAACTCTGGAAACTCTCCTTTTGATTTTTATCTTTTCCATACTTTAGTTGTCAAATTTAAAAGATACATATTTTGATCGTCATAGATAGTGCTATAGCCTCCGTTTTTCAAAATTAAAGTGTCGTTTACTACAATCATATGAGGCTGTTGCATTTTCAAAGGTTTATCTCCTGTTGCATTAATTTTTCTGAATTTTCATTCTGAAAAGCTTAACTCTCAAAATTCATCGGTATATTCTTCTCTACCTCTTCCTCCATAAATTAACATTTTTCAAGTTTTGTTCTTTTCATCTCAAAATGTAGTGCATCCCATCTTTCTAGCAGGTGGGGGAGATTTTCCTTATACTTAGATTTTGGTTCAGTATTAGTCTTCAATGTCAAAAGATCAAACATCATTCTATAGACCATTTTGCGTTTATCCACCGAAAAGAATAAGTTTTCCTTCTTCCTCTATTTTGGAAGTACAATGACTTACTCTTGCAACAGGCTTATAATCATTTGTTAAAGTAATTTATGATCATTTCTAATTCTAGAAGGTAAATTTCCAGATATCATCTAAATAACTATTGTCTCCCATACCATGAGTAAAAATAAGAAACTTATCCCAAAATTATTAGCCACTAGTTCAATAACGTGGTGAAGGTGGAGTACCAGTATCTGGGAATAAAGATCACTGTGAAGCAAATAGAGATATAAATTTAATTAGACAAATAGTTAGAACTTTCATTTAAATATAATACAATTAAATAATATTTAATAGCTATATCCTTAACTTAATACTCTATTACTATATCTTTATTTACCTAATTCTATTATTTATATAAATCTAAATTCAATCATTTAGCCTTTATATGGATATATAACTTCTATTTAAAACTGTTTAATCAATCTAGGCTAAATTAGAAATTGTTAGTAGCTTACTTTTTTCTTAAATGTAAGGAATAAAATTTGCTTTTATTATAAATTAAATGGTGAAGTGTCTTTTATTGTACGGCAAAAGAGAGTTACAAAGAAGTAAATAAGAAACTAAATAAAAGCTATTTATAACTGCTCTCTTAAATAACGTAAAATGCTAGCTAGATAATTACTATTAAATAGAACAAAATGGTTATAGAAGAAATTAATTAATTATAAGTAGTTTATTTCTATTATTTTCATTTTTTTATCTTTATGTAATTTTAATTTCAGCTACTAAATAAAAAATAAAGCCTAGGTTTCTTTTCATATTAGATATTGTATCTTAATATATAATAGAAATGAACATTTATTTCTGGCTCATAACATGTTCTAAAATTAATTTTTTCTATTAAATTCCATGACTAAATCCTAGATGATAGGTTGGTTTAAATTTGCTAAGCATAGCAAAGTTTTAAAAAATAATCCTTTATTTATATAATTAGTCTAAGTAACTTTAACGGACACTAATATTTGTAATCAAAATGGTATTAAATTATTTGACTGATATGCTTTTATAACTAAATGAATATCTAGCAAAGCTTATAAATCTCATTCTTAAAGATCTCTCTTCTTATAAGCTTATAAAATTGAAATTTAGTAAATAGATCATATTAAATAGCCTTAATTAAGCATTAGCTATTTAAAATGTTATCTAATATAATTTACCTAACTTAGGAATTATTTTTCATAGCTTTAGATAAAAGATAATAAATAGCTTGTAAGATTAAAATTTAAATACAAGCCATTATTAGAATATTCTAAGATTCAATCAGATAATTTAATTTAAAACTTTATTAGTTTAAGTAGAAGTATATCAATTGATTTATACTATTAATCTCTAATTATATTCATAATTAAATAATTAAAATAATAGTGGAAGCAAGATTTTTAATTGTCTGATTAATCCTAAAATTCTTAGGGAAGTTCTAGCTGGTCTCTAAATCTTGAAGGGAACACTTCTGGAGATTATCCAGCTTTGGTAGGACCTTGAAATCTACGATTGTAGAATATGTATTCATTACATATGAAAGTCCCTATTTGTAGAAAATGATCAGTAGGATATTCCTATTATACTTGTCAATAGACCGCTCTAAGAATGCAATAAGATAGCTTAGCTATTCTCAAGCTCTCAAAATTAATAATTTAGATATATTCATAAGTAATAAAAGCATTTTCATAGTCTTAAAATTAATTAAATGGTTCTAGTAATAGATATGGATCTATCTTTTGCCTTTAGTATATATGTATATATAAAAAGAAAATATTTGCATTTATTAATCAGAATTTCAATCTAATTTAACAAAAAAATAAAAATTCTACATAAGTAAGTAGCTTTATAGGCCTTATAGAGATCTCTATCATGACTACTAATTAAAAAGCTTATAAGATATATTAAAAAGTAGAATATTCAAAACAAGTATTTGATAATATAAAAGCCCTTTATAAACTCATTTAGCTTAATTTTATTATAAAGTAGATCTATAAAGATAATCAATTTGCTGTAAATTAATATAATTTAGGTTTAAATATACTAGGAAAAAACTCCACTCAGTGGATTTGAACCACTGATCTTTTAATTAATAGTCAAATGCTCTAACCTATTGAGCTACGGGGTCTTTACATTTATTGATATGTTTTAATATTATCCTATATATGCTTTAGCTTTATTTAACATTTTATATATAATTTCTTTAGATTTATCTACGTAAGCTTTAATTTAAATTATGATAACAATAGAAAAATATACTAAAGATGTAATTAAAAAGGTATTTATATCCCTTGCATTAATTAATTTTAAGATATATACAATAGCTTTATCACTTTAATATGATTATTCTATTAAATAACTAATATAACAATTTATTTTTATTGTAATGGAATATAGTTTTAGTTTATATATCATACATGATTGTGATTTCCTTAATTGCTTTAATGTAATTAATTTAAAATTTAGATTTATTCATACCTTCAATATCAATTTTATATAATATTGCTTATTTAAAGAAAATATCTAGGAATAATCATATGTGTAAATGTTTATTTGCTTAATACTAAATTCACTATCTTCTAGTGATATAAAAATTATGAAGCTATCTTCATGTTACTATTATTTTATTTTATTTTCTATGTTATAATCTTAGCATAAAGGCTATTATATCTTATCAAGGAAAATACAAATCCTTATATAAGATTGTGATGATTTTCCTATTTCAGTTTTTAAGATTAACTAACCATATTGTTTTTTGGAACTAGCATTATAAATAAAATATTCGCTTAGCATATTGCTACCATTATTTATATTCATACTAATGCTAATCAATTACATTTCTCATTTAATAGAAATTCCAATAGATTTATTATATTCTTATAGAATAAAAGAGAACTTCAAACTTTATTCTTCACTATAGAATTAAAATTAAATTATTTGTATATTTTATAAGAACTAGTCATAGTAAAAGTATTATACTTCTGTTCCTTTTATTTTTAATCCTTCATTTTTATGTATTTTAACTCAATCATTTTTAAAAATACTATGCATTGGTTCATTAACTTTACATGTTTCATTTATATTCTAAGGATTTTTCAAGTAACAAACTTAAGACTTATTGAAGATTGAAGGAGATAATTTTAGGTTAAATATAAATATGAAATTAAGAAAAGTTATTTATGAGATTATTAAACACTCTCTTCTTTATTCTTCTTGCTCTGCTTAAGTAACTGGACAGTATATTTATTAAGATTCGCCAGGTTTTATATTGATGTACCTTCAAGTTCTTTAAAATTTTAATTGATTAAACTCATTCTTCTGAAAGTTGATTAAATATTAGGATAAAAATTATTCTAAGATTCATTAATAGTCAATTTAGCTTATTTTTATTGTGGATTTATTTCTTTATTCATAGTACTTAAGGCTACTGTATTTAATCCACATTACTAAGGGCTTATTATTATTTAGTTTTACTGCTCTTAAGAATTTTAGATTTAAGAAGTTTTGACTTCATAGGGAGCTTTTGATTTATAGGCCTATTCTCATTGAAAGTTTTCAAACAAAAAATGCTTTTTAACTTATTGTAAGTTTGGTCTTGATTGTGGATCAACTTATAGAAGGTATTCTATGAAAGAAACTACTTTTTAATCTAAAATTGTGTTTAGATAAGACCACTCCAGTATATCTCTATTCAATATTCTTTCGAAAATTAACTCTGAAGTATCATCATTAAATGGAGGAATTCCTACTATCATTTCGAAGAATATTACTCCAATAGCTCAAACATCTACCTTTTCGTTATGAACTTACTATAATATTATCTCAGGAGCTATATAATCAGCTGTTCCTCTTATTCCATTGTCTTAATTATTGTCCATTTCTTATTTGTTCTTGCTTCTTGAGAAAACTTAACTTTCACTTAATCCAAAGTCTACAAGCCTACAATTTCCTTTTTGATCTAGTAGAACATTTTATGGCTTTAAATCTCTGTGAATAATATTCTGCTTATGGAGATTTTCAAGGCACAGAATTATCTATGCTATATAGAAAAGAATGGCTGCAAATTCGAACCTTCCTTCTCTTTCTAATAAAGTGCCTAAATCCCCTCCAGGCATATATTCCATAACAAAGTATAAATGCTTTTATCCCTAAAAAGTATGAAATCCCTTAACAGTGAATTCTTGGTTATTCAAGCCTAATATGAATTATTCGATTTGTATCTCGTCGTAGCTGTTTTCTTTAAGAATATGTTCTTTATTTATTACTTTTATTGCTACCAAATCTTTTGTAGATATTTTGTCAGCCAAATAAAATTCACCATATCCTCTGTTGCCTAACTTCTTAAGAATTTTGAAATCCTTTATTATTAATTTTTTTAATGGATTTACTTCGTTTTTAAATATTTTATTTCTTGATCCAACTCATGGTAAAAATGTAAACAAGAACCCCATTAAGATCTCTAAATATCATTACATATTTTTTCTAAAAGAGGCGGACTATATGAGTTTATTTAATTAAAACCATTTATAAATACTCATCTTTAATATCCTTCTAGATTTCATGGGCTAATTGCTATTGATAAGTTTCTCCTAGATCTATAATTAGTTTTATCTTTTCAGATATAGTTTCTATATTGTTTACTAAAGCTTATGTGAAGCTTAGTTTGTTATCTTCTCAAGCTATTACTCTAAATCCATTAGTTGCTATAAAGAATTTTGATTAGTGACGTTTATTCAATAAGCTTTTCTTCCAATCTAAGTTATCAGTTTCATTAAGTGCAGTTATAACCCTTACTACTAAGCATTCTTCCTTAAAGTCATAAGCATTAAGTTAGGATTAACTTTTAAAATAAGATCTCTTTCATCCGACAATGGTGAGCTGATCTCTAGTATTTTTTCATCATTTTTAGAGTTATTTATAATTAAGTTTCTTTTCTCCAGGCAAAGCTTAGTATGCTTTCCAATTAGCCAGGCATCGAATTTCTACTCGCATATTTTGCACATAATCTATGGCCTTCCTTTGAATGCTTCTTTTTTCCATTTTCAAACCTTTTTATCATAATATTGCATCAATTTATTTTAAAAGCTTACTTCGTAGCATTCAGTACGTAGTGGACTGGTTGACTTTTTTTTACTTACTGTTTCTTATTGTTTAATCATCTAAAGAATTTTCTAACTTATTAGATTTGCATAAAGAGATAGTCTACGTTTTTTTGTTGCTTACCTCTAATTTGCTAAGTTTGTTTAATTTATACTTTCTTGACTTCCTTAAAAGTAAGTTCTGCTATCACTATTGCATTTTTCCAGATTTGTAAGCTCTTTGGATGGAGATTCGATAAAGTTAAGAGATATACCAAGGTCAGATTGCGGGCTATTGCTTTATAATGCATAGCTTTTAATCTAATTCTGCATATCTATTCCTTTTCTTTTGGTTTATGCGCTCTTATCTAGAGAGATTTGGTCTAAATATGAAGGTGGATCTTCCTTGATTTAAGAGCCCTCAATAACCACACTCTAGTTAATTTATTAAATTTAGCTTTCTGCATATTTTCCAAGTTTAGTTTAAACATTAGCTAATATAGATCTAGTACGCTTTAAATATAAATTAGAAGGTTTTATTTTATTAGTTTCTTAGACTTAGCTGTTATGGTTTTAAAGGCAAGATTAAAGATTCTTGCTTAGAATCTAACAAATCTTGGAAAAGCGCTTCAGCTACTTTAGGATGTAATGTCAGCGAGTTTTTTCTTTCTATTCCATATAATTCTAGAGATATAACTCTCCAATTTAGCTCAATTGCTACATAAACTACTCATAATCCATATTCCCAAACCTAAAAGTTCCTCCTTCTTAACCTTCCATCTATTCTGGTGCATCAATTACCTAACCACAATATCCTTCTTTCTAATTAGAAATTGCTTGAACCTATATTCCTATAAAGCAATTTCAGTAATATCAATACGCTCCATAGAATTATATCTCAAACAGATTGGAGAAAGTTGGCTTTTAACTTCTTTAGGTAGAATTCTTTTGGTCTAAATCATAATTATAAGATAAATAATTACTGAATTTAAATAATTTCACTTTAATAGCTATATTCTATTTAATTTCCCTTTATAAATGTTCTAGAAGCACTCTATTATGATTAATCTACTTTATTATAACAAACTCTTGCTCGCTTCACTTTTAAGTTATCTTTTTAGTGGTTATAAAGCATTAAAGTACAAGTTTTTAATTTCAAATTATATAAAAATCTGGAAATAGTCAGTTTAGCTTTTACTGTTTAGAAGGATATAATGAGTATACGATATCTATAGATCCTAATTCTCTTAATACTCCAACTGATCTCTACATTTAAATCCATAAAATAGCATATTTAGATTTTAGTATTTTTATACCTATTTCTAATCTCTTTAATTTTAGATATATCAATAATTCACTTAATTTAAACCATTTAAGCCAGAAAAATGCTTTAGAATATTTAAATATTAGTTAGTAGCTATCTATAGTGTTAACTATAAGAATTATAAATATAAAAGGAAGAAATATTTAAAGATATAGAAGATATTAATGAAAGTAGTAGCTAACCAATAAGCAACTAATTTTTAATAAAAGTTCATATTTATACACTTGCTTAGTCAGTTCTTGTCACTATTATGTATCTTATCAGGAAACACTGTGTGATAAAAAGACTTAAAAGCTGTAAAATTAAGAACACATTGCTGGATTTTTTCTGATATGTAACTAATGGCTTTTAAACGATATTTTTTTAATCTTTTTGAGTAAAATGGATGGAATCTACTTCTTCCTCTTTTTTAGGAGGTTACTTTGTAGGTTTTTTGTCGGGAGTTTTATTAATTTATTATTCTAAAATTGTATTTGGACTTTAAGAGCATAAAGAGTCCGGTTCATCAAATTATAGATTAGAATTTTTTTCGTGATATTGATAAAAGCAATACGAAGAAGCCTTTGCTTGATTTTCCATTTTGTTTGATTCCTTATATGAAATTATATAGTGGTTTTTTCTAATATTTTTCCTAGGAAGCTAAAGTTTCTTCTTAAAAAGCGCTATTCTAGACTTCATTTAGTTTTACTAATGTATATATTCAGTAAACTATGCGACTTCAAAAAAGCTGAAATAATTAGTCTTTTCCTTTGCTTATAAACTTGTATCCATGTTTATTATAAATAGAAATCCAATAAAAATTCATATATCAGACAATTACTGAAATTAAAGGAATCATAATTAATGGCTTTAATTTAACTTTTTACCACTATATTTCAAAATTTATCTGATTCAAGCCTTTTATCTATTTCACTATCTCTTACTTTATAATTTGGCTTTGATACCTAGCATATGATTCAAGAGAGAAGGAGAATTTTAATTTAATTAAGAAGGATGAAAATAGGCTAAGCATTATGCTATTTCATTTGAGGTAATAATTAGGCTTAGTTTTATTAATGAATATCAACTTAGTATATAAATAGTTGGATTAAGTATACACTTTGTATAGAACTATTAAATATAACTAGTTATATCATTTGGTATGCATCTTTTAACTATAAGCAGTTGTATATTTTGAAACTGCTGCTTTATACTAAAGGCTAAAGAATTTATATGGCTGACCAGATTAAAACTGATTATTAGAGTGTTTAGATCGATGATTAAGCTTGTAGGATAATATTTATGTTTAATTGATCTTTCAGAATAAATTACGTAGTTTATTGAGAACCTAGGAGAATTTTATAGAGTATATATAATCTTCATATTAATATTTCCTTATATAAGTAGTTAGGTAGATCTAATAAATAGAAGTCATTTTTGTTAGTATATCTCACTCAATAAATATAGATCATTTAATAAGCACAAGCCATTTAGACTTTTAATCTAAAAAGTATTTATTAATTCTTATTTCCTTATGCCTTTAAAAATGCAAAAGATATTTAGCGTGTAACTTAGTCTAATTTCATGTTTTTGATACTTAGAGCTATGATAAAATGCTATTATTTGATATTTATTTTGCTTACATTTTTATCCAAGATTTATCTTTAAAATTAAGGTGGCAAGGGAGAAATATAACTGAATGTTACCTAATACAGGAAGTGATAAATTTAGATAATTAATTTTCCTTATATCTGTTCTAATATAAACTGAATAAAAGCAAAATTAGTAATTCAAATATTTCCATGATAAAAGCTTAATACTCATCTTTAATATATAAACTAATTAAGAAACGTGACTTATAATTATTAAAGTCTAGTAGGCATTCAAAATCAGTTAAATTTAATATTTCTTTCGTTTAATACAATTTTAAGTTTAATCACTACTGCTGTAAAATTTAAAGCATCTCGATCATTTATAAAATACTAAAAGTATATAAGGTTTTTAATAATCTAATTGACAATGATTATTTCATTATTCATAACCAAAAAATTTAATATTTGCTAATTATAATTCCTAGCACTCTATTTTCTATATCAAAAGCTTCTAAATTATCTCATTCTTGCAATGAAAAAGGAATTCAGTGCTATTTTTGTTAAACTTCTTTCCTCAAAAATTATTTTAGCATTTAACGTTATTTTATTTATTAGTTTAAAGCATTAGATTGAAACTTATACAAGTATAAAAAGATCTACTAGCAATTTAAATAAATAAATGAACTAATTAACAACTAAAATACTTATCTTTCTATTTTTAATTTTATAGCTAAACTTAGAATATAAAAAAGTAACTTATTTAAGTATTTCCATTGAACAAGGTTTAATATACCTAAACCTATGCCACTGAAATTAAAAAATATGCATTGATTATAAAATAGCAGATAACAATATTTTTAGTTATATTAAATTTACCATACCTATAATAGAACTATGCTTAGAGAGGTATTATACTCAATTTATTTGGATTTTTCTAATACATTTATTTTCTTATTTTATACCATATAATTGGAAGTATCTCTTAGATTTAAGAAGTTAAAAATCATATCTATAAAATAAATAAAAATAGTGGAATAAAATTGGAGATAATTAAGCAAAGAGATTTTCTTATTATATTTAGAATCAAATTTTAAAGAACGCTTTAAAAGCAGAACTTAATTGATTTAGTTTTGCAAATAAAAGTAATAAATCTCTAATGATAAATAGAAGAAATTTTATTAAATAATAGATATAAAAACAAACAGATGCTTGATTAAGCTATCTAACAATGCAACTATTATCTTTATATAGATAGCTATTTTAAAAATATATTAAAGCCATAGGTTACTTTATTTTAGTCTTTAGCTTCTTTTAATTAAAATATTAAATCACTAGAAGAGAATCTAATGAAATCTTTACAATGTATAATTAAAATTTAATTATATACCTATTTAATATAAATTTGCTTGGAGTAAATATGCTCTAAGGTATTACTTATGGAGTCTTAATTTATTATAATTATTAATATTAATTAGAGAGTTAAATAACACTGTTTATCATTAAAAAATTTATTTTGCTTACTCATTTAGTAAATATATTTGAGTCTATTATAGGTAGCTGCATCATAACTTAATTGATTTAACAAAAATGATTCATATAAGCTATTTACAATCAACTCTTAATCAATGTAATTAATTATGACTACTCTTTCTAAAAGACAAACTAAAAATTATAAATATATCAAATTTATTTGCTTGTTCATTCTTAAAGGTAAAAAAAGACGTATGCTCATATTAAAAACCACTCACTTTATTAAAGCTTTACTTTCTCTACTGATCTAAATGTTCCATTTTTTACAACCTGAAACTAAATTAAAAAATTAAGCATTAATCTCAATAAATTCTTCCAATATAATAACTTAGGATATAAACTAAGTCAAAATATAATTAATAAAGTATACAATCAACATCTGATATAATTAAAAGCATACTTAATAATTAAAATACTCATTCATTAATTTACTTAATTATCGTAAATTTAAGAAAGAAGCTAAGAGTTAAATAATAAATATCAAAGCTTGCTATAAATTATTTTATCTCTAGGTATTTAGTTGTAATATTACCAACTACATCTTAACTTATTTATGGCTTAAACAAACGAGATTTTTAAGACAAAAGATTAAAGTAGATTAATGTTTTGAAATAAAAAGCTTTCTAATACTTAATATAAAAATTAGATAAATAGAACTAAGTTACTAACTTTCAATCACTCCTTGTATCAATGAGAAATTTAATTAAATAGCATTGAGTGTCAAACAAACTAGGAGTGAAAAGATAAAAATCTTGAGTCATTAAGAAATTATTTTATTCTAATTTGCATTTGTTCTACTCTGATTCAACTCTTTAAAAGCTCTTATATAGATTATAGATGTCTATTTAACTTTCCTCTGCATCAGAATCTTGATACTATTAAGATATAATTTTGATTTAGATTAGCATAATTAGGAATTTCAGAACACTATGAATTAAAATCATCATCTGCTGGAGAATTTTTTTCTTCTTTTCTTTGAATACGATATGAAATGGATTGATTTTCCAGTGTTAAGCTTTATCTTAGATTACGACGTAAAAAATGTTCTTCAACTTTTAATATGAAATTATTAAAGTTTTTATTAAAGAACTTATTTCAATTTATAATGCTGACATTATTCTTAATTCTTAATCTACAAATCTTCATAAATTTAATCTTTCCTTAGTCACTTTTCAAGTTATCCATTTTTATATTATAAAAGGAAAA
Organism: Loxodes magnus; assembly: GCA_946699065.1. Lineage (NCBI taxonomy): Eukaryota > Ciliophora > Karyorelictea > Loxodida > Loxodidae > Loxodes > Loxodes magnus. The sequence goes on from CAMPDV010000601.1 coordinate 119,939, forward strand.
AAATAAAACTTCACGAAACTCAGTGAATTTAAACAGATTTAAATTTTGAACTCATCAAACCCAAAATTTACTTTTAATTTACTATTTATTTATTGCCAAACAATACTTACTACTTCCAATCTCTTCCTACTTTATTATTTATTCTTTTTATCTGTTAGATCTTCAATTAAAGTATTTGAAAATTGGTCTTCATTTAATACAGTTTAGGTTTGCACTAATAGGAGTGAAAACGAATCTTAACGTATTGCTATCTAAAAGAAATTTTATAGCTTTTTAGGTTTGAAAATACTGAGTTAGTGATATATGATATTTTGATTTTGTTGTTATATTTAATTGTTATTTTTTATATTTATTCTTCATTTAAGGTTATGAGTAAGTGTACAAATAGAAGCTGATTATTGAATATAAGGTGAGAAAATCCAGAAAAATATGTTTTAATATCTCATGAAATCTTTCTGAAGATCTTAAAAAAATATTTCATTTCTATTACATTTTTTTGAGCAAAAATAGAGTAATTTTTAGCTTCTTTAAAATTAGTAAGTGTAAATTAAATATACATCAACTAAGGCTTTTCTTGATAAAAAAATGTAAAAAGAGCAATATATTTGCTATTAATTTGTGATACAATTAGTATATAAATAGAATACTAATTTTACTCAATCAATAAATAATTAAATAGCTTCTGATTTTCTCATATATTTAGCTTTTTATCTGTGCTATAAACAGAATATAATGCTACTAATTATTCTAATCCTAACTCATTTACTTTTAAATATTTTGCTTGCTATAAAAATTATTGATATTCACAGTTAGACTTTATTAGTTAGAATATTGGATAAAATCCTGGCTATGATCTGATAAACTATTTATAAAATTGATTGCTTTTATTAAATTTATTCGAAAGAGAAATTCTTTTAGCTCATAAAAAGTGTATCTAAGCAAATAATATTGTATAATTTATACGATTAAAGGATAAAAAAGCCTAATCATAAAGAATAAATCTTGACTAAAAACTTTAAACTTTTTCTTATCATGCACAACTAAATATCATCTCACTTATAATCATAATATAAATAAAGAAAAGAAAAGAGTATATTAGGTGATTTATAAAGCTTAATAAATGTAAGATCTAGAATAAAACTAAGGATAAAGCAATGTAATATAAAAAGTCTAAAAACTTCATTATTACTAATATGAGTGATCTGAACTTAAAAAATAAATACATAATAAAAATTAAGAAACTTTGCGATAGTGAAGATTAAAACTAAAAAATCAAAATATTAAAAAAAAAGGAAGTCACTGCAAATAATAATACTATAAATAATAAGAGAAATAAATTAAAAGAAAAGACACAAAAAAAATAGAAGACCCCATTTAGTAATAATTTATATTCCTAATTCAATTAATTCTTATCTAAGTATATAAACATAAAAAAATTATAAAAATGTTTAAAAAGAAGATAAAAAATAAATAAAAAGGAATAAAAAAATTTAAGAACCAAGTAAAAAATTAATTTTCTAAACAAAAAATAGATTAAAAAATAAAAAATTTAAACTTAAAAAGAAAAATAAAATAAAATTTTAAAGCGCTGAAAAGAAATTAAGCTTAAAATAAATAAAAGCATATGTTACCTATCTAGACTAAGTATATTAGAAAATATTATCTCTTATTTCATCTTTACCACATTTATAACTCCATTTTTACCGTTGTCCTTTAAATCTAATCTTCTATCAAAGTCTTCCGACACTTTATATAAGAAGGTAATATTACTATTATAAGTGAATTATCATATTATCTCAAGTCTAAGTTAATACTTCTAATAACATTTATTATCATAGAAAAAACTACTAAAAATTTAAAAATATACAAAAAATTCAAGTTTACAAAATCAATCTACTTCTTCAACTGTTGGTCCTCCTTTACCTCAAAGATCATTTTTTTAGGAAATACTTTTTAAAAAGAATCTAATCATCTAATAAAAAAGTTCTGAATTTTTTATGCATCATTATTAAAATTATTTATTCAAGACTAGATAGCAAGACATTTTTATTTCGTTTTTAATTCTTTTAAGTTTTAAAAATTTTTAGCGAGAGTTTTTTTAAGTAAATTTTATAATTTTTTCAAATTAGATTTTTTGATACTGAAAAGAGACAATTAAGTTATTTTATTATTCTTTAAACTCTTTTTTTAATTTTGTAGTTTTTAATGATTTATGCTTTTTATACTTAGTTGATTTTCTTTCAATCGTTTTAATATTTTATAAGTTTTTTATTTCTTTATTAAACTTGGATGATTTTTGACTTTCATTAATCAAATATTAATATTTTGGTTCATTGGTATTTAAATAAATAAATGAATAAGTAAGTTTTTTGAGTTCGTATCACTCTCGTTTGTGCGCAGTTCGTTAAATTTATTTTATTTAGTGTCAAAATTTTTTTTTCTCTCTATCTTGTTTTCTTATCCTGCAGTACGTTTCTGTAATTTTTTCATTCCAAAGCATAGAATGCAATATGCAGGGATACATTTCCCCGATCTATGACGAAGAAGTTTTTCTCCTGGCATTCAGAGTTCTCTAGCTTGTCGTATCATCCTTCTCTTTTTATTTGTTTCTCTTCCTCCGATTTATCCTTAGTCCACGTTCATTTTTTAGTTTCCTTGTCGAACCTCCAAGCAGCATCTGAAGGAAAGGGCTTTCCACCATTTTTAAAATATAATATAATAATAGAAAAGTATAAAATATTTTGAGCATGTTTTGCACTGTCTGTATTTTATAACATCGAATTTAATAGTTTTAATGCAAAGCTACGTCATTAAGTATTTTATAAAATTTGTAAATAGCAAATTGATGTTTAATATTAGAAATTTATTTTAGATTTATAATAGAATACCTACTGAAAATGAGAATACTTTATATTTCCAAGTGACAAAATTTTTTTTAAATTACATATGCAGCATTAAATGAACAATTTATTAGATAAATTTGTCATAAAAATTAAATAAATAAAAAATTTTATAGTTTCCACATGGATTTTAATGATCGTCTTTTAACCATTAAAACTTCTCTTTTATTTTTTTACGGTTCTGATGATTTCGAATTTATTATTGATTTTATTTTTTTAATATATATTTGGAACTAATAAAGCAAAAAATTAGTGATTATGATTTAAGGCTTCTCTTACTATATGACCAAATTTACATTAACTATTTACTTAGCAATAAATTTGAATTTTTAGATTTGCAAATGAAAATATTCTTTGAATTTTTAATCGATAAAAGACGATAATTATTTACTCTTGAAAAGCTGAATTATTAGAATCTGAAAAGAACAATTGAGAGAGAAAGAGTACAGTGATGAACATTTCAAAATTAATATTTAATTAGAAGAAAGGATTCTAAAAATTAAAAATGCAATCAAATTTTTTTTGACTGCATCACTGCAACAAAAAATGAAAAATGAGCATAAATTTAAAATACTTTCATATAAATAAAAGGAATTAAGTTAAGTTGAAAACTATTAAATATATAATATTCCTATTAATACTCTGTATGATATAATTAATATACTTTATTTTATTTTAAATTATTCTTAGGTTTTTATTATTTTGTGTATATAAATTAAAATTCTTATTAGTTTTGATTTTAGAAATGAATGATTAAATTAAAAGGTATATAAATCAAATTAAATGTATAGGAATAATATTAAAAAAGATAAACAATTAAAGCATATAAAAACTCTAGCTCCTGCTATTTATTAAATATTTCTGATAGTAGTTTTTTTTAATATATGAAATATAGTATTTGCTTATATGTTGTTTATTAACTTACTTCTATAAGTGATTAGGTATAAATTATAAGTTCATAATTCAGAAATTTAAGTGTAATAGAAATATTTTCAGTTTACTTCGTTCAAGATTTTTAAAAAGGAACTCTTTAACTTCTTAATTTCGTGCTAGTTAGTTTGATATGTATTTTAAATTTGGCTCAAGTGTTCTGTTATGAATTCCTTTATTCCACTTAAGAAACTTTTCCTATCTCTCAACAGCAAATGATTTATATCTCCATTTTTAATAGATTTATAAATACTTTTAATTGAGATGTTCTATTATTTAGCTTTTTATCTTAGTTCCTTCATTATATATTTTACCTTATTTTTATTATTTTTTCTTAATATCTACATAGTATCTGCATTATCAGGTATAACAGATATTTCACTTTATATATTATCTTACTAAGACTAGTTTATATTATTTCCTTAATATTCTGAAAAATTAGTTATCATAATTTGACCTTTACTTTTCTTGTTTAGGCTAACATTTAATCCTTCTTAATAAAATGGATAATTGGCTCGAATAGAAGTGATATCATTATCTTACTAAATGAAAATTTCACTTTGTATTTGTGATTTCTTAGCTTTTTTAATTGTATTTCGATACATATTTTTTATTCTTTCTTTATATTACTTAATGAAACTCATTATTTCAATATAGAAGAAGTAAATTAGTCCAACAGTTGTAAGTAAAACAGTTACACTAACAATGAAATAGCCACAGTTTTTAAAGTTTTCATTGGGTTTCTTTTTATTTCCATGATCTCAAATATAGAAGATTAGATTAAACAAAGATAGAATAAGGATTCAAGAATCCGTTATGATTTGACTTATTTAAGTGGCTTTTCTCTTGAAAGGCTGTGTTTTGACTATAAAGAATAACTAGTTAGCATTTATAAAAATAAGCAAAATCACCTAAAATACTGCATAATTCATAAAAATTGCTACCACTAAAGTAGATAAAAATCTTCTTAAAACGAAAATAAAATAGTAAAGCAAAGCATCCTTCTTTTAGTTATCTAACTCGACAAAAAGTGGCTCAAATGCTTAAAATAACTATCCTAGTTTACACTCTTCATCCATGTGATTCATACCTTGCTTTTATAAAGATCAGAATTTGTTAATAATTATAGTTATATAGAGCATAAAATACATTTGGAGTAACTAAAATGAAATACTTACCATCATAATAATAGCTAAGATTAAGTTGAAGACATTATAGACAGAACTTGTATCTACATTACTAATTTAAAGAAAAGCAGCAAAGCATAAGTCTAAGTTTTTAACTAATAAACTTGATATGATTAGTTTATATTTAATCTACTCATCCATCAACTATTTTATTTTTAGTCTCCAACGTTTAAAAGTTAACATTAGTAAGTAACACAAAGGAATAAGAAGATAAGTACCAATCATCATTATTAAGTTAGCAAATGAGTTGCAAAGGAAAGAATAGCTTTTATAACTTTATAGTTCTAAACTGGAATTATATATTTTTTAATTTTCTGGCTATATATCAAAAGGAATTTTGTCATTGTCACTTGAAATAAATGGAGCATCACTTTAACTTAAACTGTAATAATAATAATTTAGAAAATCAGGACGTTCAACATTTACTAATCCATTAAGTCTTATGATTTAAAGAGCAGTTATTAATTAGAAAAATTCTCCTGCTTCTTGATTTGTTCCCAACATTATTAAGCAAGCTTAAATTGCCGAAAGAGTTATTGCTGCTATTACTATCGAGTCTACCATTATTTATAAAATTTCGATAGATTGTTTCTCTTATTCTGTAACATCTATTTAACTTAATATTGACTTTTCAGGAATATTGATAATTGTTTTGTTTATTTCAAGAGTGCATTTTTCGTTTTCCCATATGAAGTTTTCTTTTTCTTTTACACATTTTTTCTTCTGATCACAGTGAAGACAATTTTTATCCACTTAATTACATTTCTAGCAAAAATAAGTTAGAGTTGAATTAGAAAAGGTTTAGAATACTTAGATTCGATATGATTCTTAGCATTAAATGCATTAACTATCATGATAGCAAATCTAATTACTTTTATCATATGTTCCATTTATACATTCTTTACAATCTAATTCAACTTAGCTGCATTTTCCACAGTTCACTATTGCTTCTTCACAACTTGTACAGTTTCCATTTTATAGTAAATCAATTTACCCAGATGAGCAATTAACTGGCACGCATTTGTTTAAGTCATTCATTTCAAAGAAATTAAAACATGATAAGCAATTTGACTAATCACATTCTTTACAGTGCTTGTATTTATCTAAGCAAGGCAAGCATACATTAGTAGTTTCATTATAATACTCACTGTTACTTGAACAATTTTATAAGCAGCTATTATTTGATAATCTTAAATAGTCTGAGCATTCTAAGCATTATGTTCCATCGTAAGAACATTTGGTGCAGTTTAATACACTACATTAAATACATTCATTATCCCTTAAAAAGTAACCTTTACTGCACAAATTACAATAAGAGCTACTAAAAATTTCACAATTCTATTAGTCACATCATTCACAGCTTTAATAGAAGCTTTTCTAATAATTTGGATTGCATTCACACTCATCCTATACTAAATTACTATTTTCTTTACATTATTTGCAAAGTCCATTATAATAGCAATATGAGCATGAAAACATCTTTTCAGGGCAGAAAAAGAGTTCATCAATATTATAATTTTATACTATTTAGGTGATATTTTCACATTCTGCTGAATTGTTAAACCAAAACTAATAAGTGTTGCTATTATCTTTTTAACATATGCACTAATTATTAAACGTGATTAGTGGTTATGAACAATTCTAAACTATCTATAAAGGATAATAAATTACTAAATATTAATATATAGGAACACAAATTATATAGCCTCTCATATCTTCAACTTCAGTTTCATTATTATTGCAATTTTCAACACAATGTCAAGAATCATTTGTCAAGTCCTATTTATTTTTGTACTTCCCAGAGCAAAGACAGTTTTTACCAATATTACAATTTATCCCATATAAATCACATTTCTCTCCGCAAGAAACTCATTCTTCGAAGTATTAGAAATAGTCATATAGTTAAGTGTCGTTCCTAATACACTATTCATCTTTTAGAAGTTTAGCTTCATCAGAACAACTATCACAAATTAGTTTTTCTTCATACAGGTCTACATGACATTTAGTGCAATGATCTGGACATTTTTAGCATTATTTCATCCATTCTTCGTAAAAATAAAACTCTTAACATTATCAATTTCCATCATCATCTATAGACATATCATCAACACTCTCATTTACACATATTTGATTATATTATCCTAATACTGCTCCTTAACTACAATTTAAGCATTGAATATATGATATTTAACCTTATGTTTGTTCTTAATATTTTGTACAGTTTTCTATTATAAATGACATGCATTGTTTATTTACAGAAGATAAGAAATATCCTTATTTACATTAGCAGATTTTTACATTCTATATATCAATAATATCTTAATTTAGTTAATCACTACAGTCACTTTAACATTCACTTAAATCATTTAAATAATTATCTTCGTTACACTTTAAACAATTTTTGCTATTGCACACATCGCAATTTTTATATAAATTGTTACAATTTTCGCAAATTTAACTGTCCTCTAATATTACTTATCCTGTAGAGCATTATTCAATACACTTGTCTGATTTTCTTAAAATATCAGCATTATCCTAGTTCATTTCGTGATAAAATTTATATTACTTATTTAAAGCAAATATCTAGGAATAATCATATGTGTAAATGTTTAGTTGCTTAATACTAAATTCACTATCTTCTAGTGATATAAACTATATGAAGCTATCTTCTTGCTATTATAATTTTATTTTATTTTCTATGTTATAATCTTAGCATAAAGGCTATTATATCTTATCAAGGAAAATACAAATCCTTATATAAGATTGTGATGATTTTCCTATTTCAGTTTTTAAGATTAACTAACCTTATAGTTATTGGAAATAGCATTATAAAATAAAATCTTTGCTTAGCATATTGCTACCATTATTTATATTCATACTAATGCTAATCAATTACATTTCTCATTTAATAGAAATTCCAATAGATTTATTATTTTCTTATAGAATAAAAGAGAACTTCAAACTTTATTCTTTACTATAGAATTAAAATTAAATTATTTGTATATTTTATAAGAACTAGTCATAGTAAAAGTATTATACTTCTGTTCCTTTTATTTTTAATCTTTCATTTTTATGTATTTTAACTCAATCATTTTTAAAAATACTATGCATTGGTTCATTAACTTTACATGTTTCATTTATATTCTAAGGATTGTCACTTAGACATTACCCTAGGCAACTCTTTTAACACTCAGTATAGTGAGTTCAGCAATCCATTAGCTTTTCAAATTCGCTTATTTGATTATTGTAAACTTCAAAATTTATCTTTAAATCAAATATGTTTCCTTTGAAGTCTTCTACACTTAAATAGCCCTAATTTCTTAGTGACGCATTTCCTACATTCATATATATTTAAGTTTCTTAGTTAGTTAAATCAGAAATATTTCATTTTCTTTCATAGCAAAATGATTTATAGGAATAAGATCCCCAACAATAAATAAGGAGTGAAGTGTTGATATTTACAAAAATATGATTTCAATCAAGTAAATCATAATAAGGAACTCTATTTCAGTATGGCATTTAAGGATTATAAAATTAAATAACACTTTAATTCATTAAAAGCGTAGAACTTAAAATAAGTTAGGAAGTGGCTCCTTTAATAGCTTGGATAGTAAATAATTACTAATTTACTATTTTTGTTTTATTTTCTAGTTTAAACCAAAAATCTAAAATAAATCCTTTAACTGTACTATTCTACTTTAGCTTAGTCAAGTTATAGCCGGAATTTCCATCACTTAGGTTAGCAAGTGGAGATTATAATCCTCCTAGTTTATAAAAAGAAGGAAAAGCGCATTATTAAATAGGATATCTATCAGTATAAAATGAAAGCTTCTAAAAAGGATTTTATTAGCAGTAATAGTTTTAAATATTGCTATCAAATAAAAACTCAAGAGTATAGCCAACAGAACAAAAGCAAAATTATAAAGATTCTTTAGAATTTGAATATAAAAATGACTTATTAAAGTTGTCACATTTTGAAAAGTATATATCATGATAAATTGCTAAAGAATTGTAAGTAAAGTTAGAAATTTATGAAAACTGCATAAAACTCTCGGTACTTTATTCTATATTGCAATTAACTGAAGAGTTTAAAGTACCTTAAGCATATTTACTTATTTAGCTTTATTAAACTCGAATACTTATTTCAAAAGTTGAAGATGAAGTTTAATTTTGCTAAATAAGGATAAAGTTATTTAACTAATTATCCTCTATTTCTAAATTCAGAATTTTTTCAATTTTTGTAAATCTTTCCTATAAAATCACTTCTATTTAATTAACTGCTTTTCAAAACTTTAAAATGCATTAACTATTAACTATCTAGAAGAACCAAAATTTTCCATTGGCTATCTGATTAATCTTGATAATAAATCTATAAGTTATCTACTTTTGAGTAAATAGATCATAGAAAAACAAGTTTGAATCATTTCCAAGATAGTATGAACTTTCTTTGATGCTATTCTTTTCATAAGTTTATAGTCATCTTAAATCTTAAACGCAACTTATATTTTAAGGATCATTACCCTAGCAGTAACCTTTACAATTTAGCCAACATGGAGTTAATAAACCTCAGCAATCAACTAAATTTTCTCCCTATTCAGAAATTAAATCATACTAACTACTAAATCTCATTGCCATTATTTATGCATCTAAGCTTTAAAATTTAATATCATTGATAAATCCAATATGAAGTTAAGCTTTAACTAATTAGCTAATGAGTAATTTAATTTGGTTATATTTAATACATTTAGAAGGAAATTTATAGCTTGAGTAGCAGTATATTGTTTCCTTTAATTCTTTGAAGGCAAATATAAGCTAATGTCAATCTTTATAGCTACATATACTAAATAATGCCTTATCTGTTTTGTTCCATCTTCCTTCTATTAACTAAGTTTATCCTTAAAAAAATAAGGAAAATTAAGGTTATAAATTCCCATTTATGAAAGATAATATGAACATGTTGCTACTACTAATATTATTAAACTTAATTCAAAAGTAAACTATTAAACTCTTAGACTCATTAAACCTTTAGAGCTATTAAGAGAGGTCAGATATTATATAAGCAGTAGTAAGGGATTTAAATTATTATCCTTATAAATTGCTAATATTCTTCAAGAACACTTCATCACTTGGGTAGCTACATTTCTATACTGGGTATCTATTTCCTAAGGTTAGAAATTAATAAGAACATATAAAAGTATTAGTAATATTATCGTATTCTTCAATGTAACTTATCTTACATTCACAGAAACTATTGAAATAAGGATATATTTAGTTATATTAGTTAGGAGAAATACAATTTCAATCAAAATTCTAACTTTGCTAGTAGATTTGTAAATGTCTTACTGAATAATCTTATGAACTAAAGGGAAATTAAATAAATGACTAAGCTGAATGAATTAACTTTATTGCATTAGGAATAGAAGGATTCATTATTGAAGTTTACCATTGCTCTTCTAGACTTCTTATAGAAACTACTAAATAAGGATAAGACTTTTATAATTGTACAATTCACCAGAAATTTTGAAAGCCTTTACTTTTATAATCATTAAAATAAAACTGTCTCATATCCTTCAAAGTGTAGTTCTCATAAATGTTAATAATAAAGCAATTCTAAGTATGATTTATTTCCAGGTAATTACCATTTAATTTTTATATTTGAAGGATTTTATATTGTTAGGTAGTATAAATAAGCATTCATTAACCACTTATAGCTTAACTATCTTAGTCAAAAAGATCTCCTTAAAAATACTAGCTATATCCATATATAGTATACTATATATTCCTATTTACTTTATATCATTCTCCTCCTTTAAATAATCAATGAGGTATATTTTAGCAACTTGATGTAGGATCGTTAAATTAACAGATTCCATTACAGGATTTCCAGCATGGAGTTTTAAAAGTAAGATAATCAAAATATGAACTATTCATTTAGTTTATATTACAGAAAGTAAGTTCACTTATTAACCCTGTATAATTTTTAAAGGATTATAGTATAAGTGAAGAATTCCCTCCACCTATTTGCATATAACTTAGCATATTAAATGGAATTCAAAAATCTAGAATAGTAAAGCATTATGATTTTAATAAAATACTTGAATAGCAAAATGTACTTTTTCACTTGGAATTTGAGTAGTAAACTTCAAAGTAAATATGATGTCATGCTGCTTATCTATAGAAAGGAAAATTATTAAATTTACTACTGGAAATAATAACTAAAACTGTGCTTTTTTAATAAAGCAAGCATATTTAAACTATTAGGCTTTAAGTTTAGTTATAATAAACTGTTAGAAGAACTACATCATTTTCATCTATTATATTGGGCTTAATTCATAACTCAAGAGACCAACTATATAATAAGCTATATTATCCTAATTATTAATATAAATCTAAAGTATCATATTATCCTTAGAATTATCTGTTACTTAAGATTATTTTTCCATTATGTTAATCAAAATAATCAATAGGTAACAATTGTTCTATGGTAGTAATATCTTAAATACAGTAAATTTATTAATTAATCTACAAACTTTAATATCCTATATTGCATTAGCAAGCTTATTAATTTGGTCATTTAGGATTGTAGGTTTGCTAATTCGCACAAGTATAGCACTCACTATTATTTTAAGCTGAGCAAGTTTTGCATTCTTAACTACAACTTTAGCATTTATATCCTTCAATGTATTCACTACAATTTTAGCATTTTCCATCATTTTCATAATAATATAAAGGACATTCATTTAAGCATTATTACTAATGAAGATAAAATCCTTATTTACATGATAAAGCTGTATAACCTGATTATTTTGTACATGTTTAATCATTATAAAGGCAGGGGTAGCAAAGATTTTGATATTAAATTGAAGAATAATATCCAGCCTTGCATACTGTGCTGCTACAATCAGTTTGGTCGATTTTGTGTTTTCCGCATAATAAAATTTATTTTGCATAACATCCTTCATCAGTTATATACTTGCAGCCATTTACATTACAAATTTCTGAGCAGTTTTATTTAAAATAACTACTATATCAATCTGTTAATCCCTATATATTTTATGTTCCAAAAGTTCTTGGAAACAATTTCATATCTAATAAAGGATTTTATTCAATAGAACTACCCCAAATTATTAAAAAATTAGTCTAATTAATTTAAATTCCACCTAAAAAAGGCTAGCAATTTTTTGTGGTTATATTAACCAAAATTAATTCGAATTTACTTGAGGAAGAACTCCAATATGATAGTGACTATAGTCTTCATAAGTAAGTTTTATTAGCATTCTAATGATACGAAATTATTACTAAATATAAATAGTCATTTATATAAGTATATTTTATTTCTTTAAAACAATTACTATCATCTTAAAATTCTGCCTTATCATCTTTAATTTTAAATTTAAATAAAACATTTTATTACTTATTCTTAATTTCGAATCAGTCATTTATTCCTATAGCTTTATATTTGAAGGCAAATAGTAAAGTTAATGAATCTATTGGATCTTAAATGTTTTTTATTCTAGTTTAATCAAAAGGCTCATAAGTTTAAATATAATCTGGATCTGTTAATTGGAGATATTCAAGCTAATCATATCAACAGTCCTTATTTCCAGGTCCTATGCATTAAGATTCACATGCAGGATGACAAGCTTCATGATACTTTTCAAAAATAAAATTAATTTCGCTTTCAGTCAAAGCTTTATAAGGGAAAAATTTAAGGTTGTAATAAGTTCCTTTAAAAGTATAAGTTGGTTGGAAGTTTTAAAAGTTAAGAAATAGCCAAAAGATTAAATTATTTACTTATTATACTTAAAATTCTTCTTAATTATCTAAAGTATAAGTAGTCTAACTTTTTTATCAAGGTTTAACTATTAAATATTTCTTTCTTTATTATGAGTCTACTACTACTGCTAGATGTAAGTATCCTGAGCTATTTAATATTTGTTAGCCCCAAAGTTAATTTCCATTAAAAAAATTTCCATTTTAATATCTAATTTCTAGTACTTGTCTGTTCTACACGTCTTTTAAGACTAGCAGATAAACAATATCTTATTCATAATAAATTTCTCAGCGTAAAGTAAATAGAAAAGAATAAGTTTTAAAATCTATCTTTCAATCGAAATTGCCAAAAGCTTAATCTAATCCATTTATTAATTTGGTCTTTTCTCAAGAAAATTCTTCTTCTTGTAAGAGTAAAAAATACAAATATTATTAGTCTTCAGTATAGCATTAAGCTTATCCTCCAAATATACGCATTTAAGTTTCACAACTTGTTAAGCTTTCATTTTATACTAAATTTTGGAGACTATTTAATGCATATCCAATATGAGGGAAATACTTTATCTAATTAAATCTGATAGATATTTACTACAGACTTGTTAAATTTGCTGGAGTCCCTGCTACATAAATTTTAGAATCTCCTTAATCTAAAGTGCAAAACTACTAGCTTTTAATATCTTAATAAACACATTTAGTCTAAGTATTTTAACTCTTTATACAAAATATGTCTTGATATCCTTGCTAATATTGTCTTATGCTATGTCCTAGTAAGTATTTTCCGTTATAGTCTAGTTAAATGTACTAACTAGATTTGTTAGAGTTATAAATGTGGTCTACTTAGAAGAGTAAAGTATTATTACTCACTTTTTTAACAGTTGAAATGTGAAAAAATCCTTTGCAATGTAAACTAGATCCAAACATACCCAAGATAAACGAATTTTGGTTACTTAACTAGCTGTCTCTAAGATCTATGGCATATATTAAAGTGTAAGGTCTTCCTGGTATTTCATAATAGTTGCTTTAAAACTACTCAGCGAAAGTTATAAATCCTTGATTTAGTATATTAGATGTGTTAAGTAAACTTCAGTTAAGGAATAAATCGTAAGACTTAACTTACATCCATTCTTCTATCTAAGGATAGACTCCACTAACATTCAAATCGTATGAACATAAGTTTTCATTATATTAAAGGCATTAAGTATTTCATTTTTCTTTAAGCATCTCTTGGTTAAAAATAAAGCTATCTGGCTAGTGATGTGAAGTAAACATCTCTAAAAGGAAAATACTTCAAGTATCTTATGGATCTTAAGATTATAAGAGTTTAATAGACTTCAAATTTTAAAGGAATTTATTTCCTAATATAAAATCCTCACAACTACCATTTTATTTAACAGAACTAAAACAAATTCTTAAAAAGGTTTGATTAATTGAAGCTTTATATCAATAAGAAAGAGCCAAAAAATAGTTCATCTTACTTTGAAAACTTTAGTTAGTTACTTGCTAAGAAATATAGTCACTTGATACTGTAACGCTCATCTTTCATAAACTTTATTACCCACTTAGCTTAATATTAATACTTTCTAGTAAGTTAGAAGTTTAAAGCTGAATTATTGTTTTGTTAGTTTGAGATGATAAGTTTGCTTATAGATAAAAAGAGATAGAATATCCACTTTCATCTCAAGGATTATTAAAATCACTATTCACCAGGCTTTCAACTTAGAATTCTTACTATAAATAATTATATCAAAACGCTTTTGTCAGAGATGAGACTAAATATCCCTAAGCAGCTATTATTTATATCAAAAGCACTAGGTATATATAAAACCTTTGCGCCATTATAATAAAAGAAGGAAATTAAACAAATTTGTCAGTTAGAATTAAATAAACAACTGTATAAGCAAAGCATCTAAGAAATAACTATAAAGCTAATTTAATTTAAACTAAATTAAAGATGCTACAGAGCTATATCAAAGATATTAGCTATTAGGGAGTATTTAAGCTATTTACTTAAGAGAATTATTTTAATAGATTCTATTCTGTATCTTAACTAGCAATATTTATAAACCTATCACTCAGTAATTTTCCTTAAAAATGATTTTTTAGCTTGTAAATGCTAGTGAAAATAAAGAATTTGGTAGTTGTTTGACTGGAAATAAAATAATAATTAAATAACCTTTATATATTTGCTACATTAGAGATATATCAAAATACCTATTAAAATATTGATATAATAGAGTCCAATTATTTATAGCGAAGTAACTTGTAAAATGTATATCGAATATTTATAAGTCATCCATAATTTCAGCCCTTTCTAAGTTAAGATTTATCAAGGGTAATTGTAATAACTTAGGCTATATAATAACTAAGCATATTAATAAATAAGAAAATATCCTTAATTTATATCCTTATAATTAAGATTATATTGCTGTTTACTAAAAACTAAATTAGTTCACTTACAACTTAAAAAGAAAATAATTAAGAAATGCAAATAAAACAAATTATTTATAAAAAACTTAGTTGGCTGAGTGAAAACTAACTAAAGAATCTTTTGTGGAATTTACTTTAAAGATAATCTGAATTATTAATTCTTTCTAAGTTCTAAGCATTTTTATTTATATATCAACAAGAATTTACACTGTTTAGCTTTAAAGCTTAGAATAAAATTTTGGTATAGAGCTTAATAAAAGGAAGTTTGCTTTTATATATGATTTTTCTGATATTGCTAAGTTTAAAACTTATCCTCAAGTATAATCATCAGAACACATTAATTAATCTAAATTTGTTTAGCCTAGACATTGATATGAAAATTTAAATTTATCTTTGGTTTCTTGATTTTAAATAAAATAATTGAATGCTACAACTAACTTTATTTTTCCTTACAAAGCTCTGAAAAATAAAAATTATACTTAGTACGCAAGGCTAGTAAGCATTTATTTAAGAATTTCCTTAATAATCTTAACCACACTATTACCTCTTATTTTCTCACTTTCTTAATTGGTTTTAAAAATAATATAAAGCAATAATAAAGCTTTGTATAAGGCTTATTATTTATTGATAATTATAATTGGCATCTTAATGGCTGCTTAATTTTGTTAATTGTTTTTTTCTCACTTGGCATATATTATATTTATTTATGAGAGGCTATCTAAAAGCTTTATTTCTGTTTTTTTATTTTACACTGCTATGAAGCTAGTTTCTAATCCCCCACTTTTGAATCAATGTATTTACATTTTATTTTAAAAGCTTTAAGTAGCCTAATTTAAATAAGGGGATACTTGCTTAATTATATACTTAATCTCTTAATTCATTAAATAGATAAGTCTAAAAATAATTTTTCTAATTTTGGCTTTGAACTTACTCATTGGCAGAATTTATGCTTTGAAAAAAAGGCTTTATGTAGAAGGAGCTAATTTTAAGATATAAGAAATGAGTCTTCTAACTGAGGAGATGATATTAATATAAGTATCCAGCTTGAATAAGATTAATAAGAAGAAGGATTTATAAACCTTTTATTTATCATTTTAAATTAAAGCTAATAAAGAGTTATATTAAGAGGTTAAAGTATTAAGTTTAGTCTTTTTTCATCTAGTTAGTAAAGGAAATTCTATGGATGAGTGAACTTTTTTTTCAGAAGAAACAGAAAATGATTTTTTAAGATAAAAACTTTAATATTACTAGGAGCAAAAGCAGGGTTTTCTGAAGATGAATAGTGATATAACTGAATAAAAGATTATTAGAATATAAGATTTATAGCATATCTAATTTATTCATAAGCCAACTATAAGAGTGTTAGCTTTATCAATATGTTTTAATTTATTTATTCCAGAAATCAAATTAAGATAAGTATTTAAATCCCATCTCTCGTTACCCATTGACTTATAAATATAATTGTATTTAAGCCTTTATTTTTATTATAATCTTAAAGAGTCTTATAATGGTAAAATCACCGGGATTAATAATTATTTACCTATCAATCTGAAATACATTTAAGTTTGAAGTTAGCTAGAAGTGGTATTTCATTTCAATGAATTTTAATATTCTTAAATTAGAAGTTTAAAGAAAGATATTAATATAGGGCTAGAATAATAATGTAAGAATAACTATATTTGTTTGCTAAAATCATTCAATTATATTACCTAAATTAGTTAAATCAAATCAAAATAACTGTGGCTACGCTACCATCTACATAGATTATGACTGAACGCCTCTAAGTCAGAATCTAATCTGGGAGCGACGCCTAAAATAAATTAAGTCTCTATTCTTTATTTAAATTTTAGCACATGTGGAGATATCTTAGCAACAGAAGCAAACAAAGCAGGCAAAGCTGTAAATATAATCGTGCTTATTAATTATAAAAGTGCTGCTTCAACAGGAATATTTATTAATTACAAAGCTGGATAGAATAAATAAAAAAGAGAAACTAATTCTTCGTTAAACATATTCTAATTTTTTATTTAGCAAGTATAGCTTCAAATAAATTAAAATAAATTTAACAAATCATTATTATTGATTCTTTCTATAATTTAGTGCTTTATAAAGTTTACAACTATATCTAATATTAAATAAATTTAATATCCTCTTGTTTAAATAATAAAGAAGTAGTACCACTCTAAATCAAAGTATGCTAATAAATATTTATATAAATCATTAAAGAAGTAATCCATTTCTAAGACATGTATTTATATCAGTTAGCAATCAAATTTATAATATACACATATTTTATATTTATTTCATTTAAGCTTTATCTCTCTTATTATTAATATAAGCTTTATCATTTGTAATTATATTCCTATTATAGTAATTTATCATATTTATTACTCTAAAATCATAAAACTTTATTTAATAAGATCTTCAGAAAAAAATAAAGGCAAAGAAATCGTTTATAAAAATTGACTTATTTCTCATTTAGATTCACCTTATCATTTATTAAGATTTAGTATTATTTTTCTAGATGACTAATCATTAATATCCAATACTTTACTATCTTTATTAATTATCATAGTTTATTTATTAACCTGCTTATCCTCTAGTGTTTGCTATTTTATTAAAGAACTTGAATTTAATAAAGATTCATTAAAGTTATGATATTATCTTTTTCTAATTTATTATTTATCTTTAGTGGATAAATCTAAGATAAACTTTTAATTTATGCCTTTTAAAGTGAAATTATATTATTTTTCCAGCTGAATTGTTCTAAGCTTTGCTTTAAATTTATTATATAACTCTTATATAACCTTATTTAATATACTATTTCAATATAAATAAACAATTTATGTTTCTATTATAACTTATTTATTATAAATTACAGTTAGCTACTAGTTATTTTTTAACTATATGATAAATCCCAATTACTTGATATCTAAATTTTAACTTAATTTATTTATATAAATTATCCTTAAACATAAGAGTTTTGCTTAGAATGGATTTAGTAGTGATTTATCTTTTATATTGCATAAATGCCTGGAAATGTAAATATTAATTAGTTTAGCTATCTCTTTCTTTAGCTTTAGAGTTTCAGCATCAAACATATAATTGATAATTTCTAGTTTATTTATCTTTTTATTAAATTAGATATAGATAGGAATATTTCTAAGCTATATAGTTGTAAGTTGATAAAGTAATATAAAAGAGACTATCATCCTTTAATGCTTATACCTTGCTGATTCATTTTGTATTATTAGATTTAACTTTACAATATTGTTCTATTTCTTTATGTAGCTTTAATACTTTTATATTCTAAAGCGTTCTAAGAGAGTTCATCCATAATAAAAGTTTGATTATTGCTATTGATATAATGAAGAAAGTACTTTAGACTGATAGAGTAAGGTGACTATAGAAATAGATAAGCATTAAATTAAATAAGGATATATAATTAGATAAAATGTAGCTAAGTATGATAATTTATTAGTATAACCTATTCTATCATAATTAAGTCTATTATCTATACAATTAATACTTTAATTATATTTATTAGTTTATTTAAGCTTTAGTCTAAGATAAATACCTATTACAACATCATTTCTTTCTGTTACTTTCTGTTTATTTCTATTAAGTCTGATGAGATCAGTATTTAAGGCTTTACTTTCTTTCTTTTTATAAAATGTTTTCCTAGCTATAAACAGCTAGTTTAAACACTTAGTCTAAGCTGATTTTTGGCCTTAATGTAAGAGGTTAAAAGAGAACTGTTCCTTTGTAAGAAATACAAATGAACTGCTTGATATAGGACTCTTTTATAAAACTCTAGATTTGTCAATACTTTAAAAATACCTTCGCCTATCCAATAGAAGTTGAATATGTCTTCCCTGTCAGTGATGATGCTTCAGTGGCAAGTTTATAAGTGTAAACTGAAAAAGGTTTGATTGATGCAGTTATAGAAGAAAAAGAAGAGGCAAAAAATAAATACGAAGACATAATATCTTAAGGAAACACTGGTTTCATGGCTTCTTATGATAAAGATGACTCATAGGATAGAATGATACTCAATATAGGTAACTTATAACCTGATTCGCAAGCTACTGTTATTATTACTTACATTGGTATTTGTGCCATTGAATCATAAACTTAAGTTTTATTCATTCCTTGTGCTTTCACCCCTAAATACGATATGAAAGGAGCTGGTTAAATAAATTAGTCCACTCAAGTAGAAATGGTAAATAAAGTTCCTTATAAGATAAATGTAGAGTGTGATATTAAAAGCAAGTAGAAGTAAATCATATCAGCAGATAGTCTTCATCATAGAATTAAAACTTAATAAGAGTCTCCTAATCATTGAAAAATAACTTTTGATCCTTCATAAGCATATGAACCTGATTAAGATTTTGTTCTTAAGTTCTAAACAGAGGATCAGTTTGTTCCTAGATATTTACTTCATAAGAGCAAAGATAATTAAATAGCAGGATTTATTTCTTTTATTCCATAACTAAGTTAGACTTCAGATGGAACAGGAGAGTTTATATTTGTTCTAGATAGAAGTGGATCTATGAGTGGTACAAGAATTGAAATGGCTAAATAAGCAGCTATTTTGTTCTTAAAATCTCTTCCTGAAGGTTGTAAATTTAATATAGTGAGTTTTGGAAACGATTTTAATCTAATGTTTTCTTAATCTACTTTATATAATGAATAATCTTTAAATTAAGCTGTTTAGCAACTATCAAGTTTCAATGCTGATATGGGAGGAACTGAAGTATTAGAACCTTTAAATGAGATATTTTAATAACCTATAGATCCTAACTTCCCTAGAACTATTTTCTTACTTACTGATGGAGAAGTAAGTAATCCAAAATAAGTAGTAAGTAAAATAGAGTAGCATAGAGAAGAATGTAGACTACATTCATTTGGAATAGGAGAAGGAGTATCAACTTAGTTAATAAATGAAAGTGCCTACGCTGGTAGAGGATAAGCTTATTTTATTAAAGATGGAGAAAATATTCAAGTTAAGGTAATAGAAAGTTTAAAGAAGGCAGCTCAACCTGCTCTTACATTTGAGAATATAGATTGGGGAGGATTAAAAGTAGAGAAAGTACCATAAAAGGGAACTTATTTTTATAATGATGAACTAACTCATTTATTTTTCTTTTTGGATGAAGGTCAATAGCAATAAGCAGAAGTGAAAATAAATTGCAAGAATACATAAATAGATGCATAAAAATATACTCATTGTGTTAACATTGACTTAAATAATAGTTAATAAGAAGATACTTTACATAAATTAATAGCCAAATATAAGATAAGAGAACTAGAGAAAAATACTGAAAATAATAAACAGAAAATTATATCTCTGTCATTGAAATACTAAGTTCTATCTACTTTAACTTCCTTTATTGGAAAATTAACAAATCCTAATCCTACTTAGGGAGAAATGCAGTTTATTAAAATTCCTATTTAAAGACCTAAAGATTAATAACAAAATTTTGCATAAAGATATAGTTAGAATTTAAATTAAATGCTTAATTACATCCCTTAAAGTTATTCTTTCATGCCTTAACAAAAAATGACATTTTAATTGCCATCTTAAATTTTTCAATCATTTTAAATGATGCAAGCACCTTAATAGCTTTAATATTAGGTCTAATAGTAATAAAATATAAGCTTGATTTTAAATTAATCCATGCCAAATACTCAAAGTAAATAGTAAAACAGTAATTATGCAGCTTCACTTCCACAAAATAATTTATATTAGAATAGAATAATTGAAAAAATGGTGGGAGCTGAGAATAACCTTCGTAAAAACACTTTCTGGTTTTATGGCTAGGAACAAGTTCCTTTCCTGTTGCTGAGAAAGTCCCTGGTCAGAGTCATTTTCTGAAGGGAACACTGTCTTTGAGATTATCCGCTCTTGGTAGGGGCTTGAAGCCTGGCTGCTCATAGCGATGGAGCTCCCTAGTAACTGTACCTGGAGCACAACAGGATATCCCCGTTATTCCATAAAAAGAGAGCGTCGGGTCGTGCAATTGAAAAGGAGTTTCCGGCCCAAAAGCTTTTTTAGTTGAAATTAATTAATTAATTTATATTAGAATATTAATTTACGGTAGAATCAATAGAATCAACATAATTAATAGACCATATATATATAACCGTAGTTTAATTGTTAAACATAATAAAATTGAGCACCGATAGAGATCATGGAATGCCTTTGTGCTTATTGCTAATGTATACCCAGGAAAGAGAAGCAGTAAAGAAAAATTAACTTACATATGGATATAGTCCTTCTCTAAAAATCTTTAGGGTTCTGGAATTTATCAGATTAGCTAGTTTAGATATTGCAGATGAAAAAAGAATTAATTATTTCTTCAAAACCTCAAGAAATTGCAAATTAGTCGTTTGGGTAACAATTTTAGTATTGCTTTGCATTGAAATTTTCTACAATTCAAAATTTTAGGAACTTGATATGGTAGTAAATAAAGCTAAAAGATGGCTTAAATCTGAAGGAATAGAGAAAATAGATTAGTACAAAGAAATATTTGAGAAAAATACGAAGTCTTGAATTAAAAAACAACAAACATCTAATTGAATTTCTTTATTAAATATATATTAAGATAGTTTATTAATTATTTGAAGAGTGATTATTTTAAATTAAATTAGTAGCTTTTATTCTAACTAAAAGAATAAAAGATTTAAATTATTTTTATTATATAATTATGCTATTAATTCATCTTCTAGTTTGTATGACTTAAATAAACATTGGTAAATACTTTTAATATCTCTTAATGGAAAGGTAAAATAAGTTTCATGAGCAAATAACTATCTTGTAGATTACTTGATTATATTGACTTAATATTATTCAAGTATACTCTCTAAATATCTAAAATTCTTATTCAAATTTCGATGAGTCTGATTTATAATTCCATTAGTGATATTCAAAGCTACAAGGTAAATTCATCAAGAAAAAAAAATTAGCAAATTATAAAAAAACTATAATGGTTAATATTTATTATGCTAATAGAAATAGTCAAATTAAAATAATTTACTATATTCTAAAATTATAGTTCTATCTATCTAAATAAATTATCTAAAGTAAAGTATTAAGTTAAAATATCTCTCTATTTAATAAAATTAAAATACATACAATTGAAAACATTAACCATCAACGACTTTTCTACTTCTATTCAATTTAGTTCTAACTCATTAGCATTTTATACTTAGATAATTGCATAGTTGAAGGTAATAAATATTTTCTAGGATAAGCAATAATCGCTAATAGGTGATACTCAACTTTCTTAATGAAATAAAAAGCAAATTTGAAGTTAAAAACAAAAATAATCTATATTAGCATTTATTTAATAATAAATTAAAGTTATTATTATTCCATAAAGTGTCTTAGATCTAACTTATAAGCTCATCTATCTACAATTAAATAAAGTTATTTAAACTTACTTATCTCATTTACATAATTAAGAAAATATGCAAGTGAGATATGATTAGGAAATTATTAGATTCTTAAATTTAAATATTTTATTTAGTATTTTATTTATTTATATTTTATGAGCAATAATTGCAATTTATTATAGTTTAATAAAATGTAATAATATTCTTGTTTCTCCGGGTTTTTCTTTATTTTAATTGAAGTTTTATTTTGTTGCTTCCATTTTTGATCTTGTATGTAGAATTTTTTGGGTTTTTATGCTTTTTATCATTCTGGCTTCTTCTTTTTCTTCTTCTACTACTCTTGGATCCAATATTTTTTTTATTTCTATTAGAATTTCTAACATTTCTGATAAATATTCATACGATTCCACAGCAAAAGTATTTCTTTTAATTTTTATTTATTTTCCTTGTCGGATTTGCTCTTATTTGGCTTTGATCTCCATACACACAGCTACAGTTTCACTTTACCTTGTCTTTGATGGTTTATCGTCTTATTTTTGAATTCGTACTGTCATTTAGGTAATTTATCTGGCCGTGTTTTACTGGAGATTCCAAAAAGATTAATATGCTAAATTAATTTAGCATTTATAATTTCTCTTTTTAAATTGAGAGAAATTAAGCATCTTTATATTCTTCGTATGATAATTTGTTGTTCTCTTTACTTTCTTTTTGGCTCAGCTTTTTCTAAAAATATGGTTCATTTATTTGCGTTACCAGCAGGTTTTTGTCTATTTAGCCTTTATCTTTATCTGGAATACTTGGTTATAGTTATTATTATTCTTTTTCTTTTATTTTAAATGGTCTGTTTATCTCATTTATTAATTGATCAATTAATTTAGCTTTTTCATTTTCTATAATGATGTTTTAATCTTGACTTAATAAAGATTGGAATCGTTAATATAGTTAAAATTTTGTTGCTAATTTATTTTAGATTAGTTACCAAAGAAATATAAATAATTCATTATTTTAATCAGCAATATGCCCTTTAAATCTTTGAAATTTTCCTCTTAATTGTAAATTGCTTCTTCATATTTTTAGATTTGGTTTTAATTTGATCTATCTGAGTTTAGAGTTTTGCTCAATTTTATTTTAGGTTCTTCTATTTGATCAGTTTCTGAAGTGACTTTACTTTTTTATGAGGAACTTAATTTCTCTTGTAACTATTAAATTTTCTACAGTTCGTTCACTGCTTTTCCCAATTTTCTAAGATAGTTCTTTGAGAGGCGAGCAGATACTCCATTCTTTATATTTTTTTTTAATCATATTATAAAAGAGTTTATATAATTTTTCATTTATAGTTTTAAAAAAGCAATAAAACAAAATTCTATAACTACGATTAAAAGTCAGAATTTGTTGACAAAATTTGAATATTTTAAGTTATAGAATTTTTTAAAGCAGCTTTATTAAAAATAATTTAAAAAAGGCACTATTCTAAATTTATATTAACAGATTCTTCTAAAATTATATAATACAATCTAACTTGAAAAGGACCGTAGTAATAGTTTATAACTACAAATGGATTATTAAATGGTTAAGCAAATAAGTTGATTTTAAGAGATTTCTTTCTTATCTGATATTTAACTTCAGAATCTTATCACATTTCACTTATTTCTGTAATAAACTTTTCTTTAAATAAAATAAGATTCCTTAGTAAATATTAAAGCCTTTAATTTATAGTGTCTAATAAATATTTTATTTAAAATAAAGTTTTTATATATCATACAAGCATTAAAAGATTGAGGATATGAATATACATACTAATGGAGTAATCTTAAAAGAAAATATATACTTATATATCTACTAATACCTAAAAGCTATTTTATTACTTATCTATTATTTAATTTATTATAGAAGATATAAAATTATAAAATATTCAGCTTTTACTTTAGTAAAGCAATTCCAGGATTTAATAAGTTAATAAACCACGAATAGGGACTTAAATTTATGAACTAAGTCTACTTGATTGCTTTATAAACTTTTAAAATTATAAATTTAAGTTTGGTACAACTATATAACAATCATCATTTTTAAGTTATAAAAGTAAGATAATTAAGTTTAAATAAAAAAGAAAGCTAAATGAAATATATAATATACTTAGTATATAATTGTATGATATTCTATTAAAACTTTATTAAGTTGCTTTGAATATATTAATTCAATCTTTAACAGGATTTGAAAAATGAGTATGAATTTTTATTAATTATATAATTTAATTAATACTAAGTTAGATATTTTAAACAGATTCTTTAAAATCTGACAATGATCGAAAATTAAAAAAAATATACTAGATTTTTAATAATTTACAATATTAATAAGATTGAAACTTAAAACTAAGAATTAGATTAAAAGAAAAGAACATTTATTTAAGTTGAGACTAAAAACACATAAAATTAAAAAGTGATAGCTATATCTAAAAAAGTAAAAATAAGTTTAGAAATATAAAATATTTAATTATATATACTAATAAAATAAAGTTAAAAGAAAACTTCTATTTACTTTTTTATCAAACACACTAAAGTATAGAAAAGAGATTCAATTCATCTTTTTTAGATTCTAGCCTTCGTTCTATTTAAACTTCTATTATTTAAAACTAAACAAGAATTATGATGTTCTATAAATGCTTTGTTTACACTATTATTTTTAGACAAAGCATATAGAAATAATATCGTAATAAGTCTAGTGATTTAAGCAGGGTAAATAACTATTATAATAGAATTTTAAATTATTTGTAGAGTTTATAAACTAATTTGAGTATTAAGAATAAACATAAATAAACTAATAAACTATATTAATTTAATTTTATGGTTAAGATTGATTTACTCTGAAACTAAGAAATGGATAGTTAAAAGTAATAAATGAAAAATGCTAAAATTTTAATTTATATAAATAATAATTTATATAAGTTCAAAACTCAAACTCATCCTAATAAATTAAGATCTTCTTTTCTCCAAATTGATAGCTTACTGAATATATATATTTAGGAGGACTCCAATAAAAAATAGGAAAAGAAATACAAAATCTCTTCCCAAGTATTTTCCAACATCTCCTTCCCCAGCCAATTATTCAATATCTAATATAAACTCCTGTCTGGCCACTTAATGAGTAAATTAAATAACACTTTTCATAATATTTTGAAATTATCGGATTAAAGCCGAAGGTAATTGGAATAGCAACATTAGTAATTAGAGAAACTCCAGCTCCAACCTCTACTACATAATAATAAAGTCCACCTAAAGCACTACATTGAATAAAGCCATTTGGATTAAGTTCGCTTTCTATTCCTTGATGGTTTGCACTTACTTTATATAAAACATTAATTTACCAATTTACACGTATATAAACTATTATAATACCTATAGGAGTAGGAATTTCTACAAGAGGGGGAGTTTCACCATAACCGGGTTTTGTATAAAGAATTACTGATTCTTTAGAAAGAGAGCTAAATAAATAGTCGATTTTTTGATCCTTCATATTTAAAAAATCCTACAACTATTTCAAAGTGTTATCTTAGAAAGAACATGAAAAATAATTTATAATTTAAGTCAATGACATTTCCTAGAGAGTTGCTTTGCTATTTCCAATTAATTCGAGTTAGATTTACTAAACATAGGACTAAGAATAATTTTATATTTCCGTTATATTCATTTAGTAAACCTATTCCATGATTCTTAAATCTTCTATTTTTTAGTTAAGAATTTAGGTCCAGTCATTAGGATCAATATTGTCATTAAATGAATTGATGGATTTATTTAAAGTATCTGAAATAAAAGACTAAAATTAATTGAAAGAATCTTAAATATCATCAAATTATAAGGAAAATTCATCAATTGATTGCTAAAAGAAGGTAAAATCAAATAAATTATTTCCTTTTTAGCTATTAGTTGGTTTTATATATTATAGATCGTCAATTCCTTATAGCGAAGATTTGGTTTATTATGCATTTTATGAAATTGTTTTTATTAAGTTGTTACTTATTGAGTTAACAAGATTTTTCAGATCTCTGAATTCATTTTTTGATTTATCAATCAATTCAATTGTTCTTAGTTTTGCATCTTCAAAAGTCAATCTAATTAGTTTCTGAGGACTAGTTACATTAAGTTTCTAAAGAAGGCTGTTCTAATCAACTTTTCCATTAAGCATACTTTAAACCGCTTCTTAAGTCTCATTTAAATTTTAGATATTATCAGATTTTTATGTTTAATATGTTTAGTTTTGTTTTAATATTTAGTCTTGAGAATTTTTCTAAACCTAGTTAATTGATGCTTGTCAGTTGTTAATTTACTCCTAATATTATTTTTTAAGGGGAAGCAAAGTATAATTTATTTAAGATTCTATGTTGTTTATTTAGTTTATAAATTCCTATTTCTAAATATATCAATTTTGCTTTTCTTACGTTATTTCAATCTATTAAGCTTCAAGGAAGATAATTTCATCCTAAAGTTCTATAATTTAATTCTCGAACTTAAGTTAGAATTATCTTTGGATTTAAGCTATTTCTTATATTTCTAATGATTAATCTTATAATATTTCTAATTGTTAGTTTATTTAATCTATTGCCTTGGCTTAAAAGTACGTTACTGATTATTTAATATCGTCTTCAACATCTTAAAGCTGCGAAGTGATTGTTTATAAATATTAACTATAAAGTTCTATTTAGGCTAGTTTCTCTATCCTTAATAGTTCATCATTCTCTTTTTTAATGTCTTATTCTAATGCCAGTTTTTAATTTTCTACACTTTCTTTTAAGTTCAAAAGTTACATTAGATTATTTATAGAATTATTTACTAATTATTATTACTATTAGTACTCATTCATGCTATCTTGTAACTCATTTTTATAACCTTTAATAGATGTTTCTACTGGGTTTATTGCTTATTTAATATTTTATTCCTGTGAAGATATATTTTTTAAGATTTCTTCGTAATACTATTTAGCTTTTTGTTCTTAATCAAGGAAACTTTAATTTCTATTTTCATAATTGAAGCTTTCCAGTTATCTTCTCTATTCTATCGCTTGATCAGATTTTTCTAACTTATTTTAAATTTCCTATTTTAATTGCAAAATAGACTGATTTAAATAGGAAGTATAAACATTAGTCAATAATTAAGATTATTAAATCTGCTATTGTAGATAATTTTAATATTCAGCATAGCTTTCATTTAAAATTTAGCTACTCTGCTATTATTCAAGCTATATTTTAGAAATTATCTTTTAATAGTTTTCTTTTATTTCATTTAGAGCTTTGTTTAGCTCTTATATTTCTAATTGAAGACTTTCTTTTTATTTCGAAACTGAATCACTAACATTAGGCTATTACTATATCTGTTTATTTATGATTTCCAATTATAATTATTTTTAATCTATATGCTTATTAGTTTAATCTAATTTTAGCTTTTCTTAAACCATTTAATCTTGCAAATATTATAGGTTGATTACATAGTTTTATACTTCATCTTCATATTTACTGATAGTTTAAGATAACTCTTAGATTTTAAGATTCTAATTTTTTTATGTTTATGAATCTATTTCATTTTATATAGTTTCTTAAGAGTTAGTTATTATTTATTCAATCATATTGCTAATCTATGAAAGATCTTCTTTCAAACTCTAAAATTCATTTATAATATTAGAATCTCTTATTTATACTATGTCTAGTTATCAGCAATGTTGTTTATTTAGCTTTGATATTCTTAAATAGTGCTTTATGCATAAGATTATATTTCCTATATTTTATCAGCAATGTTGTTTATTTAGCTTTGATATTCTTAAATAGTGCTTTATGCATAAGATTATATTTCCTATATTTTATTCTCCCATTCTTTTTCTTGTTAATCCATTCAAATTTCCAATTATTCTGCTTATTGTTCAAGATTTTGCTTTACTTAATCATACCATTGCTAATATGAATGTATTTTTCTACTTACGTCAAACTTATTTTACTCTTAAATCTGCTTTGCTTTCTCAAAATATGTAACAATGTTTTATATTTTTTAGTATACTGTTATATTAACCTCCTATACTTAATCTTATATGAAACTATTCATTTTATCTCTTATTTCATTTAAGTTTTATTTAGATATTTCTTTTAAAGCTAGAACTTTCCCTATTTTTTTAACCATAACTTATCCAAAATCTTCTTAAACAAGTGGAATGGAAAACAAATTTCCAAAGTCTAACTCTATAATAGCTCTCATAAAATCATCCATTAAATACAAAATATAATTTATATTTAAACTAAAGCCAAATAAATTAGCTATTTTCTATTCCTAATCTAGAAGAGTTATTGCCTCTAAATTTCTTGCTTGGGAATTAGAAGAACTGTTTTGACTTTTATCTTCTTCTTCTACCACTATCTCATCTGACAATAAAATTATAGCCTATAATTTTTCTTCACTGTATTGTTAAGTATGAATATATTCATACTTAGCCTCAACGTCAAAAGATACAGTATAATTATTTCCATCCTCTAAACTCATAGTTTAGAAAGAAAAAGTTGATTTCTCGTTAGTACTTACTATATAACCCGTTTCTTTATCTACATTTTTAGTTCTGCTTGCCGTTAGATTGAATGCACTATTTTAATCCAGAGTTTCATTTAGAAGATTCCTTTATTTTTGAGTTTAAATAATAGAGAAAGATTCTTCATAAACTTCAATGGATTCTTTAGAGCTTCTGTCATAAATAACGCATCAATTCTAATTGCCTTAATCTATAGATTCATCACATTCGGAAGTTTTATCAGCTTAACCTTTTAATCGAGCATTTCTTGATTAAGAAAAATTTCCTTTAACTTATGCTTCTTTAAGCATATATCTTTTTATTGTTTATCTTACTTCATTGTTAAATAATTGAGTGGTGCTGTTACTGCACTTAAAGCTTATTATTTCGGTACTATTAATCTCTACTCTTGCTTTTACTCATGGAGGAATTTCATTAGTATCATTTAAATCTGAAGTATCAATATTATTTGATGGCATACCTAGAAAAAGTATCTAACTTTCGTTCTTTTCCAATACAAGTAAATCAATATTGATTGGAGACTAGTAAGTGTCATAGTCTTATTAAGTTCCATTTTTTATATAATCAGAAAAAGTTTGATTTTGATTTTGGTTTGGTGTATCTCCATCTTACATTGACCTAAAAGATTATTCTTTGTTGTTCTTAACTTCCATAGTTGATTTTGTCTAAATAGATTACCCTTTTTCAGGGATACTGTATATTTTTTTATTTCCTGATGGAATAAAGAACCAACAAAGTAGAATCGTAATAGTTAACAGAATAAGAACAATGAAAATTATTAAGAATTATTTTATAATCATTTTGCGTTTTCCGGTTTTCATAGGAATTTCATTTTATTTTTATGTTTCTAACTCTTAAACATCTTATTTAGGTTCCTAATTACTTTATATTTAATTATCTTCTCTTTATGTTTTGAAATTGCCGGCGTCCTCTTTCTGTATTTAATCTAAGTCTTGAGTTGATCTCAAGCTAGCCGTCTTTGTAGATAGTTAACCACTAGAATCAGGTTGATCTTCAGCCTTATTAGCAATAAAATAAATTTTCATTATATAGCTTAATTGGTTAGATTGTATTAAAAACAGAAATATGTTATAAAGTATAAATTATGCTTAGATTCAATTTATCAGAATAAAGTTTACAAAATAATAGCATTTTATTAAAATCTTAGCTCTAATCTACATAAGTCTAGTATTTTACACTAATACTCTAACTAATTTATTATTACTAACTCAATCCTTTTAGTTATGTACTTTAGCATTAAATAATTACAAATAAAGGTATAGAAATCTATCTAGTAATTAGAAGAAAGTTAAAATAGTTTATGGTTATTATTCTTTAATACTTTGATGAAACTTAGAAAATCTCATACAAATAGAACTAATATACTAGTTAGTAAATAAGATTAGATTCTATCTAGTTAATTTACTCTATTGTATACTAAGGGTATATTTAAAAGATATTAGAATGATAGAGTTAGAATGCTAAAATATAACTACCAAAACATACATTTAATTATTTACATTATATTAATGTTTTATCTTAGCAATTATTTACAAAAATAATTTTAGAATTATATACAGTCTTAAAGTATTTTTAATTTTGAAAGCTCATTTAATATATTTATATCTAAGTATATACATTAATTAAAAGAATAGTATATAACTACTAAGTTTAATTAGATATAGCACTATAATTTATAAAAATAAATATAGCTTTTCTAAAAAGAATTAGAATATTTATCTTGGTTTATTCATTTAAATGGTTTTTAAGGTAAAGGAATATAAGAGATTATAAAAATTTTGAATACTGGAACATATCGAAGAATTACAATGAAGATTACCATGCAAATTATTTACGAAATAAATTTTAAGTTTATAACGCTTCTTTCTCAACTTTTCTCGCAAAGTAACTAAAAAATTTCTAGGTGAGTTAAATTACAAAACTTAAACTAAATTTATTAATTGTTTAGTTCTTTAATAAAATAAGTTTATTTAATATTAGAATCTAGATAAATATATAAGTAATAATTTCTTATCTAAAATTTTATTTTTTAAATGAAGAACTGGAATGTAAGAATAGATTTAAAGTAGTAATTCTAATCTTACTACTAAAAATAATAAGCATTAAGAAATCTAATTTTGCTTGTAAAAATATCTTAGTTTTTTAATTTAATAACTTAGATTATTATTATACTTTTCATTAGTTTTATTACTTCTTATTAAATAGTTTATTAATTTTTAAAAGTCTAAGGCAACACTTTAGCTTAATTATAAAATATATATAATTAAAATATAACTGAGATTTATTTTATTTATATTGTACACTAAGCATAGCTATAGAAGTTAAAAAGAATATGTCATTAATAGCAAAATAAATATAAATTATGTATTTGTAAGATAAAATATGCATACTAGGAACATTAAATGTAAGCTTTATTAGATTCCTCCTATACTTTGAATATTAAGAAGTTTTGTTATAATTTCTATCTTTAACTTTAAAATAAACTATTTTAACTAACTAACGATTCTGTGTAGATATAGCTTTTTTAATTTATTTTTAAGGAAATATAGCTTTATTAATTATAATTCTAAAGTTTTGAAAATATAATATCTTGTTAAGATGTATTTAGCTATTAATACTTTGTATTTAATTAATGTAAATTTAAAGCATGTCATATATAAAAATAGATTGGTGTAGAAACTGAATATTCTAAAACACTTTAGTATATAATAAACTTAGTCTAATTTATAAATCAGCTATATTTTATAAAAAGCTTAATTAAATAACAATTTATACAATATATTAGATATAAATAACTCCTATATAAGAATAAACTACTTGAAAGTTAATTTAACAGTAATTCTTACAAATATCAATAAGTCTATTTTAAATAATCATATAGGTTGCTTAATAAAACAAATTTAAAATTTAAATAATTGATTCATTTCACTTTAATTTCATTTATCTCTTTATGTATAAGCTAAAATCTTAATATAAAAGCATATAGCAATAAAAATATCTTAGTGATTTTAGGTTTTTAAATTAAATTTATTTTAGTTATTTTTTTAAAAAGCAAGAGAAAAAGCATGATAGAACTTTAATTTACTCTAATGAAAAATTAAAAAATAATATATTTATCAATATTGCACTATCAACAATATGAATAATTTCCTTAATCATATGAGACAAGTAACTTGATAACGCTTTAAAACATGAACTTTTATTAAATTTAATTAAAAAAATAGAATATAAATGTATTTTACTTATCTATCTATCTATCTATCTATCTATCTATCTATCTATCTATCTATCTATCTATCTATCTATCTATCTATCTATCTATCTATCTATCTATCTATCTATCTATCTATCTATCTATCTATCTATCTATCTATCTATCTATCTATCTATCTATCTATCTATCTATCTATCTATCTATCTATCTATCTATCTATCTATCTATCTATCTATCTATCTATCTATCTATCTATCTATCTATCTATCTATCATCTATAAAAGAAAATCATATTCCAAAGCTTTATATTATAAGTTAATTTAATTAAATAAAGATTTATTTTTTATTTTTTACTAGTATTAAATTATTATGTTTGATCTAGAAACAAGAAAAATCTCAGTCCGCTTTAAATAGGATATTTATTTTAAAATTTTGCTTGATTTTTGAAGTTTCCAATAAAAGTTATTATTTATTATATTATTGGTCTATTAAATACATTTTCATTTTCTTAGCGTAAAAGAAATTATTAAAAGTCCTAAGATTTCAAAATCCAATATTAAAATTTAAGAGTTTATTATATTTATATAAAACTATAAATAGGAAATTTAACTTTTTTTAAATAAATTATATTTATATTTTCTATTAAATTACTCTAACTTTAAATATACTTATTTATATATCTTCAATTTAATTCTTTTTCCTAAGATGAACAAGTAAATATTTAGACTTTATATTTAATAAACTGTAAAATTAATGTATAGAGAAAAATTACTTTTGCTCTTCTACTCCCTTTAGATTTTTATCTTTCTTAAATTATTTTTAATTTTTTAAATTCTGCCAACTTTTCTTATATCAAACAAGTTTTTATCATTTGTTCCGTTTTTGTTAAAGCTATTTTATTTTAAATTATTTTATGAGCTTTTAACCCGTCTAAGTCGTTTAATTAGAATAAATTCTAATTTAATTTTTATAATTAGATTCTTTAAATGTTTCTATATAGGAATTACTATAAGTCTAGTAGAAATAATAAAATGAAAATTAGTTTCATTTAGTAATTTCTTAAAATGCAATTATATATTTAGAAAAATGTATAATTTTTAAAATGTTTAATTAATAATTTATTTCTTTATAGATTAGAACAAATATAAATCCTTGTTTAATTTATTAACTGAGACTAAAAGTATTATAATTAAATTAATGTTCTATTTTCATATTAAGTAAATATAATTATTTGCTCTACTCTTTAGTAAAATAAGATAGTTCTTTTTTAAAAGCATAATATAGCAAGCAAGGTCTTTTATCTAAATTTAGTCAATAAATGTCCTTTAGATCTATTTTTCTTTTAACTAATTTTAGATAAAAATTAAATATAAAAATATTTATCATAAAATCAAGCAAAAATGGTGTAAATATACTGACTGAAATACTTATATAATTCTATTAAATTAGAGATTAATTATAAATATACCAATATTTAAATTCATCATGTCATTTTAATAAAATACTGAATAACTTTGATTCATAGGAGATATTTAGTGATATAAAGGAAGCTTAATATTTAATAAAGAAAGTCAAATTGAAACTATTAAATAATGAAATTAAAATTATCAAATTATAATATATTTGGGGATATAAAATCCGATAGAGATTTAAGTATATACAATAAAAAGGCTATTAGTTTACTTAATGCTTAATTATATTTAGTTATATGAATACATAAATTAAAGAGATTTAAAATTGAGAGTTATAAAGGAAGAATAAAAGAATAAATTTAAATTTTATTTTTAATTAATATCAATAAATATAACCAATCTACAACTAGTTTTAAAAGATATTCAATCCTAATTTTAATTTCTAGTTTTAAATTAACTTCAATGCAATATTTTGGTTATAAGATAAATAAAAAACCCTTCTAGAAACCAGCCATTTTATATTATAATAATTTTAAATAAAATTCTATTTATTTAATAAAAATCTAATATAAGAGAAATGTTTAAAAGCCTTGGAATAAAAACTCATAAAGCTATTTAAAAGATTGGTATTTTTATATAAATAATTTTAAAGAAGAAATATCACAAAATATAATTTTATTTCTTTCTGAAAAATTGCATTATTTATATTTTTAGCAGTTAAAGTCCATAATAACCTTAGATAGAATTAGAGATTTGAATCATTTTGTCAGCCTTATATTAATAATTGTTTAGGTTTATCCATGTGTATATTATTTCAAGTACCACTATGCAATCAACTTCTTTCAATAGTTTTAAACATAATTAAAATATTTGCCTTTTTAAAACAGTTTCCAGTATGAGAATTTGATAAAATGAATGAAAAATTGGATAAAATAAAAGAAATATATATTAGATATTTTCTAGCTTGATAAATATAAATAAAAAGACTAATATTTACATGCTTTGGTACTTTAATTGAAAAAATCTCAAAATAAAGAAATTTGGAATTTAGATTTGAATCTTTTGGAGATTAAAGGATTTCACTTAGCGAAAATTTATACTTACGAATTGATAAAAATTAAGAATATTTACATTGATTACTAATATAAATACTGACTTTCTAATTTCTATTTTATCTAAAAAATTAAGCAAATAAATATTTGATTTTAAAGGTGTTGATAAAATCAAATATAAAAAGGAATTAGTAAAACACATTTAAAAAGATTCCTTTAGTAGAAAATATTTAATGAATGCCTTAAATCCTTCTAAAAGACTAAGCTAGAATCAATTTTATCCTTGTGAATTTAAAGGAAAATTAGCATAAATCTATATTGGGTACCAAAATTTTAAGAAGCAATCATAATTATGAAGACTGATATGTCTGAAAAAATTTAGCCGGGTGTTTTAAAATAAAGCTTAATGACAATAGAAATAAGAAGGAAGAAAATAATTATTTTCTTTCTTCTAATAATCAGAGTAATGGATTAATAAGCAGAAATGACTTAAAATTTATATTTGCTACCCTATATTCTTAATTTTATCAAGAAATTTTTCAATTACATATAAAATGAAATTGACGCCAATTTAGAATCCAATTTAGAATCCAATATAAAACCAAATTAACTTTACTGGAATTTAATGTTGTTCAAGCAAAATTTATGAAATTTTACCAAAAGATCAAAAGCTATTTCGAATTCAGGTAAGTAAATAAGCCTACCTTTTTATCATTATAAAGAAAGTCATAAAATCAACTAAGCTTATTTCAAAATGGAATAATCTATTCGCCTTTCCAAAAACCAAATTAAGAACGCAAAAAGGAAAGCTGCGAAACTAATGCAGAAACAATAACAAGAAGAAGATAAATCAAGTTCCTCATCTGAAGGAAAAGTTATAATTGGAACATAAGAGACGAATCCAGTAAAAGTACAAAAATAATCAGAAATCTAAATATAAATTGACTAAATGAAAACAATAATACAAAATTATTAGGAAACAATTTACAGACAAGGGGAAAAAATAAGAGAACTAATGAATACTATCGAAGATTAAAACAACGAGCTACTAATAATAAGACGATAATTGATTTAAAATAATTTAGTCACGGAATAGTAACTATATGAATAATCTCAATCGAATTTTAAGCAAGAACAAAATATGATTATTGAAAAAGTTTCTACATAAACAAACCCCCAAGAAAAATAGAATGACGAAAAGATTAATATAGAATTACTCCAAAGAATCGATTAACTTGAAAAAAAAGTATTTCTGAAGAGATTCAAGAAAAGACCAATCAAAAATTGCTATTATTGCAAATCAAAGTGACACCTATTACAAAATTGCGATCAGTGAAGATAAATTTAGATGAAAGAACAACAAAGAACGTTAAGAATGCTTAGCAGACTCTGAACCACCGAAACGGGAATTTACAAGAAGAAGATATTCGTAAAAAAGACAGAAGATTCTCAGTGGTTCCATCCACAAAAAAAATGGCGTGGTATCCATCCACGCTAAAAAAATGGTAGCAAAAACCTGGTTGAAAATCCAGGGAATGCTAAACTTTAATTACTTTTAGTTTACTATTATTATTATAATCAACTAAGCTTACGAATAAGCAAAAGATAGAAGAGGCAGAGAAGATATAAATTGATCTGGAAAGTGAAAAGGAATAAATCTCATGATTTTAAATTATGCTTCTCTTCAAAATTTCAACCTAAAAGATTGGTAATGAGAAGAGTAATTTTTTCATTATACAAGTACTATCTAAGGTTTAAAAAAAATCGAACTAAATCTTATAAATTTTAGACTACAAAGTAAAGTACACTAGAGATTTTATCATGGTATTATAGATTTACTAGAACTACATTAAAAAAGATTTTATTCTAATATTGATCGATAACGAAGTATTGTATCCTGGAGCCGTAAATTTAATTTGTATCATACATTGTATGAAAGTCACTCAGTATTAAATATAAAAATTTTATTAGTTAGCAGAAGATACTTAAGAGTATGAAGAGAGAAAATCCTATTTTCCAAATGAAATTTATTTTTGTATACCTTTCAAAGAAGAGTATATTAATGAACTTTTATAAGAAACGATAAGACACTTGTATAAAAAGAATTATTACATATCTTAGATAAGGACATGATATTAGTAGACGAAATATTATATTCTAAATTCTCTAAAGCAATTTTAGTTAATTTATCTCATAAAATTCAAATCAAGGTTAGTATATTAACTAAGAAAATCACTAAGCAGGGTTAAGCATGTATAAATTAAATTACGAAAATATTTATCTCAAGTCAAAAAATAAAAGTTCAGACAAACTGAAATAAATTAAAAATTCATTTTATAATTTATGAGTATCAGTTAGATAGCGACTAATACAATAATATTAAAATAATAATTATATTAAGGAATTTAAAAGAAAAAATACGAAAGGTTAGCAACTTTTTCATTCAGAACAATTAAAAAAAATTTCTAGACTTTTTAAATTTATTTTCAAATTTAAATCAACAAAGTAAAATTGACTTTTTTTATTTTCTTCAGTATTTTTTTCCTTTATAAATAAATTTTTTATTTAGGTTAAATTTATAATTGTCATAATTTAGAACTATGAAGCAAATAAAGTTCTTCAATATTTTTAAGTTAAAGATAGATAAATAAAAAAAGAAAAATTACGCTAAATCAGATAAACTATTAAATTAAATCTTTAATATTGACTTAAATTACTAGCCTTTTAACTATCTTAAATATCATTGAATGTAAGAAAAGGTTATTAAATTTATAAATATCTCTTACATTTTTAGACTCCTTTTTCAATTATTTAACCTATAAATGAAGTTATCAAATACCTTTATTTCAATTTACTATATACACTAAGTCACACTTTTTATTTATTTCTCGAAATTATTACGAAAATACATTAGTTCTTTAGTTATTCCTTTCATTTTTATTTTAAGTCCTAAAAATAAAAATAATAATAATATTAAATTTTAAGTTTTCCGTTTTAGGGATTTCCAACCCCGTCAGGAAGACAGCAGTTCATGCTCCCTGCTGTTAAATATAAAAGTTTGGGACGCCCAATTTTAGCGAGATTGGGAACTCAGATTTTTCCAGGTTTTCCCTCCTTTAACTTGCCTTGATTCCATCTTATTCTTGTATATTGAATCATCCGGGTTGCAATACATTCTTTTCATTCTTGCTTCTTCTTATTTTTTCTTCTTTTGTTGTTCTTTTATCCAATAGTTTCTTTATTTCTATTAGAATTTCTAACACTTCCGATAAAAATGTCATACGCTTCCACAGTAGAAACATTTCTTTTTTATTTTGAATTATTTTCCTTGATTTGTTTGCTCTTTCTAGGCTTCGATTTCCATTTTTATAGCTCCAGTTTCGCTTTACTCTTTCTTAAAAGTTTACAATTTCTCTTCCACTTTTCCGAGTCTGTTATCCAGTTCAGTCTGTTTCTAAAGCTAATTTTAGGATTCGTTAGTCTGATTTTGTGAGATATTCCAAAAGGCGTTAAGATCTCTTTCCTAGAACATAAGTCTTGACTCAATTCCTTCTGCTAGTCTAGCTTTGCCATCAGCATATCATTGTTCTTCTTCAATCTCTTGACCTCTTCCTGGAGGTTCAGTACCACTTTGATGAGCTACTCCATGCTCATCTGGCCAGAAGGGTTGAACTCTGATATCTCCTGGTGGAGAACAGACTTCATCTGTTTCCTCGGTTTCTCGCTTGAGGTTGGAGTTTCCGTGTGTATATTCTTCAAGGTTGGCTTTCGTTCGTTTTGTTAGATTCCAAGTTGCTAGTTCAGTGTTGGTTAAGGTTGTGATAGAGAAGATTGTTAAGATTATTAAGACTTGGTTTCTTGCTTCCTCCCTTCCTTTTTGGCTTAGGAAGAGGTGGTATAGAAGCCTGACTTGAAACTTTCAACCATTTTTTCCTAAAAATAAAAGTTTATAATTATTAATAAAGTCTTAATTTAGCTTTATTTAGTTTAAAAAATGTAAAATGAAAGCCAAAATCTTAAAGTAAATTTGCAAATTTATAATTATAAATAGATAAAAACCTTAGTTTTGATTTAAATTTTCTACCTAATTAGCAAACTCAAAAAACAAGGAAATGTAATTATTTAATAGTAATAGGATTCTAGATATAGCTATCTACTATATCTTCTTATGGTTCTAGTTATGTTTTTTAATTAATTTCTATTGATTATCTAAGTTTGAGTTACCATGATATTTAGATTAATAATAAAAGTTGCTTAATTAATAGATGTATAAAGTCTTTAAATAAAAGCCTAAATAGATTAAAAAATGATAATAATTTCATAAAATAAATATAAGCATCAAGTATAAAGATTTAAATAAAGGGACTAGTAATATTAAATTAAACAAGACTAGCAATTCTAGTTTAAGAAGAAAGTTAGATTTCACTGAAATAAGAATTAAGTTAGATATTTAGAAAGGATTCAACATATTACTTATCAATTTTTAGGGAAATTTTATAATAGCGGGTGATAAACTAGAATGTTTATACCTTATATAATTATAATTATAGATTAAAATTAAATAATACCATGATTGATATAATTAAATACAATTTAGACTGCTCTTTTGAATATTCTACAAGATATAGAACAACTTTGGATTTTATCAAATAATTAAGACATGTACAAAAGTAAAGGATTTTTTAAATTAGCTTAATATAAATAATGATAACTAGATTGATACATATTATAGGGCTTTTAACCTCAATTAAAGCTAAGCATTTACAGTTTCTTTTTATAAAGAAAACATTCGGGATGTGAAATTTGAAGATATCGTTCTTTATTAAAATGTTTGAAAGATCAATTTAAGTAAGAAAAAAATGACAATCGAATCTTCATAAATTAAAATTTCTAAACTTTTACAATTATGTGAGCTATAATCTTAAATAAAAGCTATTTATCAACTTTAGTTATCTAAGTCTACTAAAATGTTTTAAATATTACTAGCTTTCAAATTCTAAAATCAGAGAATGAATCCTTATTTATTTAGTAGTTTAACTAGTAAAATAATAATTAACTAATAATAGTTACTCCTTCAAAGGAATTTTAATTAAATTAAAGCTTAAAGAGTAATTTGCTCAGCGAAATTATATTCCTTAAATATATAACTTTTTATAAAATAATTGTTGATGATTCTATAATTATATGTTTAATCTTATTTTTAAACAAATAATTCCTAAGTAGGATTATATTTTAAACTTTAGTAGCTTTTTATGAAGAATAAAAGCTTTAATTCCTTTATAATAAGTGCTTACATATTAGCATAAACTTGATTACATCCTGGTAATTTACATTAATATTCATATAGATTTAGGAAAGTACCAGCAAGAATAAAATAGTTAGACAAAATCTTAGATACAGTAAATTCAGAGCTAAAATACATAATTGGAATTTAAAATTTTAAGTCAACAACAAGTGGAACAAATTGAAAAAGAACCTAACTAAAACTGCAAAATGGAGATTGAGGAAATAGGAGGAAGTAAGTTAAACAGAAGAACAGCAAGGAAGATTAGATTTTTAAAGAAATGCTACTTTTGCTGCTAACAAGGTCACTTATACAAGTAGTATAAGAAATTTTATCAATTCAAGAAAAAATACTGAATCAAGGAAAAAAAGGAAAGAGAAATGCTGTTTTGTAATTGGGAAGGAAGAATCTATAAGAGAAAATTGAATCAAGATACACTGAGACTGATTTTAACAAGACCTATTGGAAGAAGACGACAAGGAATAAACCAAATGGAGGAGAGATAAAACTTATAAACTTATTTTAAGCGGCAGATGTGAAATCTACTGCTAAAAAATATTAAATAAATTAAATAAATATTCATATAGATTTATTTTATATCGCTTTCCTCTATAATTTTATTAAGTCATTGAGTTATAAATTAAACCTATAAAATTATTTAAAACCTTTTTTAATAATTCAAAAAATAGAAACTTAACTTAAAAAAAGTCCTTTTAGTATAAACTAAGATTATTATTATTTATATACTTTATAGAAATATTATCCCTTTTACTATTTTTACAAACCTTCGTATTACTTTAATTCTTAAATTAGAATTGAGTACTCTTGTAGAATTATATGAACATATTTATTTTAGATAGCCAAGCTTTATTATAATATATCATCGTATAAACAAATCCTTAAGTTATTCTGAGAATACACTTAGAGTTATTTCCTTTGCTATTCAGGAAGATTCTATATGAGTTTCTCAAACTACTTAGCAATACATTTTGGCTCTCATTAGCTTCAAACCTTTACATCAGCCATAATTAGTTTTGATAATTTAAAATATTTGAGATATAAATAAATAAATTTGATTATAGAGCGCGTAGCGCTCTCGTTGGTGCGCAGCTCTTTAAAAAATGTTTCATACTGACAAGAATGTTTGTTACTGATAAAATTATCAGATACTGATAAACCTTGCTCAATACTGGTATAATTATTCAGTACTGATAAAAATGTTAAATACTGATATAATTTCAGAATACTCATAATCTTTAATACTTGTTGGATGTCCAAGGACATGGCAGGATTGTGTCTCATTGCATCACCAAAGCAGAGGACGACATGTGTCAATTATGGGTACTTAAATTCTCCACCTCTGATGAAGCTCGCAATATTATTTCTTTTTCGTTCCAGAATTAAATCTAAACTATGCCAGTGTTGAAGGTCTAAGAATCTTAAGTCTCGAGGCCAAACCAAAGCAGAAGAAGACATAAAGTCGATTATGGGTACT
Organism: Loxodes magnus; assembly: GCA_946699065.1. Classification (NCBI taxonomy): domain Eukaryota; phylum Ciliophora; class Karyorelictea; order Loxodida; family Loxodidae; genus Loxodes; species Loxodes magnus. The sequence goes on from CAMPDV010000601.1 coordinate 161,590, forward strand.
TAACTTCCCCAACCTCTGATGAAGATGACCTTGTTGCTTACCTTCGAACAATGAACAAAGCAATATTAAAAAATAGATATAATAAAGAATGATATATAATAATGTAGCTAGCTAGATATATAAAAGGAATTATAATTACTCTATAATTATATTAAAATGCTACTATTTTAGTTTTTATTTTTTCCTTATGCATTTTATTAATTATTCCTTTAAGATTTTTACTAAGATGTATATTTAGGTAATTTATTAGTATTTTGTGAGTGAAATAGCAATAATTTTAAAAATAAAAGCAGCTTATTTTTAGTTATAGCAATCTTAGAAAGGAAGTAAAGTGAAGCTATTGAAATAATAAAGTTATAATGATTTATCTTTTTGAATGAAATAAATTATGATATATGAAAGACTCTTATAAAGATTCTAACACTTTATAATCTTATTTCTTTATTATAAGTTATTGCTCTACTTAGCTAATAAATTATTTTCATAAGCACTATTAATCTGAATAGCATCAAACATATAATTGATAATTTCTAGTTTATTTATCTTTTTATTAAATTAGATATAGATAGGAATATTTCTAAGCTATATAGTTGTAAGTTGATAAAGTAATATAAAAGAGACTATCATCCTTTAATGCTTATACCTTGCTGATTCATTTTGTATTATTAGATTTAACTTTACAATATTGTTCTATTTCTTTATGTAGCTTTAATACTTTTATATTCTAAAGCGTTCTAAGAGAGTTCATCCATAATAAAAGTTTGATTATTGCTATTGATATAATGAAGAAAGTACTTTAGACTGATAGAGTAAGGTGACTATAGAAATAGATAAGCATTAAATTAAATAAGGATATATAATTAGATAAAATGTAGCTAAGTATGATAATTTATTAGTATAACCTATTCTATCATAATTAAGTCTATTATCTATACAATTAATACTTTAATTATATTTATTAGTTTATTTAAGCTTTAGTCTAAGATAAATACCTATTACAACATCATTTCTTTCTGTTACTTTCTGTTTATTTCTATTAAGTCTGATGAGATCAGTATTTAAGGCTTTACTTTCTTTCTTTTTATAAAATGTTTTCCTAGCTATAAACAGCTAGTTTAAACACTTAGTCTAAGCTGATTTTTGGCCTTAATGTAAGAGGTTAAAAGAGAACTGTTCCTTTGTAAGAAATACAAATGAACTGCTTGATATAGGACTCTTTTATAAAACTCTAGATTTGTCAATACTTTAAAAATACCTTCGCCTATCCAATAGAAGTTGAATATGTCTTCCCTGTCAGTGATGATGCTTCAGTGGCAAGTTTATAAGTGTAAACTGAAAAAGGTTTGATTGATGCAGTTATAGAAGAAAAAGAAGAGGCAAAAAATAAATACGAAGACATAATATCTTAAGGAAACACTGGTTTCATGGCTTCTTATGATAAAGATGACTCATAGGATAGAATGATACTCAATATAGGTAACTTATAACCTGATTCGCAAGCTACTGTTATTATTACTTACATTGGTATTTGTGCCATTGAATCATAAACTTAAGTTTTATTCATTCCTTGTGCTTTCACCCCTAAATACGATATGAAAGGAGCTGGTTAAATAAATTAGTCCACTCAAGTAGAAATGGTAAATAAAGTTCCTTATAAGATAAATGTAGAGTGTGATATTAAAAGCAAGTAGAAGTAAATCATATCAGCAGATAGTCTTCATCATAGAATTAAAACTTAATAAGAGTCTCCTAATCATTGAAAAATAACTTTTGATCCTTCATAAGCATATGAACCTGATTAAGATTTTGTTCTTAAGTTCTAAACAGAGGATCAGTTTGTTCCTAGATATTTACTTCATAAGAGCAAAGATAATTAAATAGCAGGATTTATTTCTTTTATTCCATAACTAAGTTAGACTTCAGATGGAACAGGAGAGTTTATATTTGTTCTAGATAGAAGTGGATCTATGAGTGGTACAAGAATTGAAATGGCTAAATAAGCAGCTATTTTGTTCTTAAAATCTCTTCCTGAAGGTTGTAAATTTAATATAGTGAGTTTTGGAAGCGATTTTAATCTAATGTTTTCTTAATCTACTTTATATAATGAATAATCTTTAAATTAAGCTGTTTAGCAACTATCAAGTTTCAATGCTGATATGGGAGGAACTGAAATATTAGAACCTTTAAATGAGATATTTTAATAACCTATAGATCCTAACTTCCCTAGAACTATTTTCTTACTTACTGATGGAGAAGTAAGTAATCCAAAATAAGTAGTAAGTAAAATAGAGTAGCATAGAGAAGAATGTAGACTACATTCATTTGGAATAGGAGAAGGAGTATCAACTTAGTTAATAAATGAAAGTGCCTACGCTGGTAGAGGATAAGCTTATTTTATTAAAGATGGAGAAAATATTCAAGTTAAGGTAATAGAAAGTTTAAAGAAGGCAACTCAACCTGCTCTTACATTTGAGAATATAGATTGGGGAGGATTAAAAGTAGAGAAAGTACCATAAAAGGGAACTTATTTTTATAATGATGAACTAACTCATTTATTTTTCTTTTTGGATGAAGGTCAATAGCAATAAGCAGAAGTGAAAATAAATTGCAAGAATACATAAATAGATGCATAAAAATATACTCATTGTGTTAACATTGACTTAAATAATAGTTAATAAGAAGATACTTTACATAAATTAATAGCCAAATATAAGATAAGAGAACTAGAGAAAAATACTGAAAATAATAAACAGAAAATTATATCTCTGTCATTGAAATACTAAGTTCTATCTACTTTAACTTCCTTTATTGGAAAATTAACAAATCCTAATCCTACTTAGGGAGAAATGCAGTTTATTAAAATTCCTATTTAAAGACCTAAAGATTAATAACAAAACTTTGCATGAAGATAAAGTTAGAATTTAAATTAAATGCTTAATTACATCCCTTAAAATTATTCTTGCATGCCTTAACAAAAAATGACATTTTAATTGCCATCTTAAAATTCTCAATCATTTTAAATGATGCAACTACATTAATAGCTTTAAAATTAATCCATGCCAAATATTTAATGCAGTAGTCGTCCATCTCCATCTCTATCTCCCCAGCTTAATTAAAATAATATTAGTAATTTACAATGTAACTAGACCTTTAATTAATAAATTTAATCTAATTGTTAAGTTTAAAAGAATATTGCTCCAATATAGAATTATTAATGTTTTTCTGCTTAACTAAAAGATATTCCTTAGAAAGCTTAGTAGTAAAGTAAAATTAACTCACATATGGATATAGTTCTTCTCTAAAAATCTTTAGGGTTCTGGGATTTATCAGATTAGCTAGTTTAGATATTGCAGATGAAAGAAGAAGCAATTATTTCTTCAAAGCCTCAAGAAATTACAAAAATAGACGTCTGGGTAACAATTTTAGTATTGCTTTGCATTGAAATTTTCTACTATTCAAAATTATAGGAATTAGATATGGTAGTAAATAAAGCTAAAAGATGGCTTAAATCTGAAGGTGTAGAGAAAATAGATTAGTACAAAGGAATCTTTGAGAAAAATACAAAGATTTGAACTACAAACATTTAAACATCTAATTGAATCTCTTTATTAAATATATATTAAGATAGTTTATTAATTATTTGAAGAGTGATTATTTTAAATTAAATTAGTAGCTTTTATTCTAACTAAAAGGATAAAAGATTTAAATTATTTTTATTATATAATTATGCTATTATTCATCTTCTAGTTAATATTAATTAAATAAACATTGGTAAATACTTTTAATATCTCATAATGGAAAGTAAAATAATCTCATGAGCAAAATAACTATCTTGTAGATAACTTGATTATATTGACTTAATATTATTCAAGTTATACTCACTAAATATCTAAAATTCTTATTCAAATTTTGATAAGTCTGATTTATAATTTCTAGTTGTAATAATTAATAACTTTAGTAATTTTAAAAAATATTTTAAATCAATAAATTATACAAAGGAATTATAATTTTTATGTTTATTATTAAGCAGATAGAAATAATTAGACAAATATAAATTGGTTATAAACTTTTATTATTGCTCTGCCATCAAATTAAGAATCTAATTAAATTAATAAAGTAAAATTTCTCCTTATTAACTAAAAATATGGCCAGATATTATAAAATTTTATCTAGCAACAGCTTTCTCCTTCTATTCAATCTAATTCTAAATCACGATTATTTTATACTTTAGTTAATTTCATAATTGAAAGCTAAAATTTTTTCTCTTATAGCTAATTATCTTTTAAATCAAAGCATAATTTTTTATAACTTTTGAGCAAAAATAGCTTATTAATAACTTAAGATATATTAATTGCCTAAATTATATTAAGGATATAAACTATTAAATTCATCTAATTACAGCTAAAAGATTATCCAAGCAAATAAAAATTTAATATCTATGATTATTTATTTTTAAATGTTTTAGAGAAGTTTCTATTAACTTCCTTTCCTAGTTCTTAATTTAGTACTTACTAGCCTTTATTTAGTTTAAGTAACTTCATTACAGGATCCACTAGCCATATAATTATTTCAGTCTGCTATTTAATTTTTAAGTATCCAAATAGTTTATTAATGAAAGTCTGTCATGATTTAAATTAGTTAGGAATAATATACTCATGAGAATAAATAGCTAAATTTACAATTTTATAGTTAAGTTATTAAGTTATGCTACAAGTCTAGCTTCTAAATATATAGCAATTTAATTTTATTACTAAATGGTGAGAGTACTTAAAGCTTATAAATACAACTATAAATAGGATATATTTGGACTATTATTAGCTATTCATGCTTTACTTTTTTGTTTTAAGTTTATTACAATTTTGTTTACCAAACTATTTTATAGATAATTAGGTAAAGTCTTTCCTGTGGAAAAAAGAATAGGGGGTTCAATTCCCACCTGTATATTTTATTATTTGAAAAAATATTAAGAATACATAAATAATTTAAAGGAGATAAAATAAATAATTTAGTAAATTGGGAATCTGATTTATTAACTTTAAGTCTTTAGATAATAAACTTAAATGACTACTAACTCTATAAATCTAAATCTTTCATAATCATTTCAAATTTTACACTAGAAGCTTCATTAAAATCATAAGATACTAACTTTATTTTTAAATATTTGCTTAGAAAAAATAGCGAAAATATAAAAGAAATAAACTAAATTAATTTCATCTTAATTTCAAAGGAAAGATACTTAGAGAAATAGATCATTAATACAAATTTTCTTAAAGCTTCATTTTCTAAACATTATATAGAATTATTTAGATTATTAAAATCCGTCAAAACTATTGTTTATTTATTTTAATTTAGAAATACGAAGAGCATCTTAGATATAATTTTCAGACTTTAGTAAGCATTGAAATTTTGAGTGTAATCCACCAAATAAAATTTAATTCCCATAAAGAAGTTCATAAATGTTAAAAAGTTTCAAAGAATAGAATATCAATAAAGATAATATTAATAACCTTTAACTAAGGTCTAACCCATTTATTAGCATAGATTCATTTAGATTCTTTATTTTTTTCCTTTGCAATTGAAATAATATATGCCTATACTTGATTATAAGTCTTGTATTACATTAAAGAGATTATTAAAATTTTACATTTACAACTCAAAAATATAAAATAAATAAAAACTATGCAACTGTGATTTGAACCTATGCCTTTCAAATGAAGATTGAATATCCTAAGTAGTTAGAAAAGCTTAAATAACTAGATTAAAAAGGATTTTTAAATTATATATTCGATATTTTTAACGATTCCTTCTGTAATTGTGAAATACAATCTGACTTGCCAACTAAGGTATTGATAACTTAATAAAGTATCAAAAAGATTAATTGACATCCAGATAAAATAATCATAATTAACGATACTTTTTTCTTAGCTTACATATGATTTATGAACCTTGTCATATTATACCTTTTTATATAATCTTTTCTTCTTTAGTGTCAACAAGAAATAATAGAATCCCAAGTATTTATTAGTTCTTTAACTTAATTACCTTATTGCTATTCTACTTATAAAATTTGAAAATATCAAAATATTAAAAGACTGAAGAATGTCTTTACATAGGCAACTTAGAAAATGAAGAATTTAAAAAGGAAAATAAAATTAGCTTAGCTATATCTCTATTAATAGCTAAGAACCTATTTATTATTTATTTATTATTTGATTCATATGAAATTACCTGAAGTTCGTAAGATTATAAAATAATCAGCATTAGTACTAGTAACAATCTAAGAATTTACGAATGTTTTTATATACAAAACAGGTATTTTGAATTATGAATCACAGTCTGATTGATTGCTAAATCAACTTTTAATATAATGAATTAAAATTCTATGATATTGTAACTAAGCAAGCACTAAATAATAGTTAAAGAACTAATGAGTGCTTATATTTAATAAAAATAGAAAGTGAAAGGAAATAGCAATAAAAAAGGTATTACGAACAATTATAGAAAGGAAACTAAGTGTAATTTTTAAAGAGAAATAGAGTGTTTTCAAGGAACTAGCAAAATTAAAAATGATATCTAAAATTTTTATTCTCATTAGATAGAATATTGCACAATGTATTTAAAATATTTCAGAAGTCAAGAAGATTCTAATTTACTAAAAATAAATAAATTGCTGCAGATTTAGCTTTTATTATACACCTATGAAAATAGAGATAAAAATATCCTAACTCTAAATTACTTAAGCTTCTAAGCTAAACAAAGAATGTAAACTTAAGATTCATATAACTAGATCTTAGAAAATAGCTTTTAATGTAAATAAGTAAATTAAACCTAGAAACTAAAGCATCTTAAAGTATAAGGGAAATAATTCTAAGAATTTAATTTAAATAAGGTTTATAAAGATCTAAGCAATAAATTTAAAGTAAAGCAAGTTATCTTATAATTAAATTATGATTGAAATTATGATTAATAAATATAGTTAAAGATCTGTGGGACTATTATAATGATTTATAATTATTAAGCTATATGGATTTCCGAAAAAAAGGAAGATGTATGCAAGGCTAACTTTAAATGAAATTTGGATAAGTAAAGTGATTGATTGTTTAAATAAATTATGATCATAATTTACAATAAGAGTCTCTTTACTCATTTGAGTTATAATGGAAGAAGAAAATAGGTGCAATAGCTGTGATTAGCTTTTTTCTCTTGAGTGCTATATTCCTATTTAAATTCCATGTTCTCATACTTTATGCATTAAATGTTGCTAAAAAAAGATCTAAACTAATAAATAGGTATAATGCTAAGTCTGCTAAAGATAGTTTTAAATGAAAGAAGATGAGCTTATTTAAACGATTAATATACAAATTTATAACAAGCTATCAAAGTAAAAGAAAAGGGAAGAGAAACAAAAAAAGAAAGCTATTAAAGAAATAGAATAGCTAATGTCATAATATAGCAACATAAAGGAATAAATTTTAAATAAGGGCTAGGAATTTAAATTATTATAAGCTAGCATATAGTAAAAGATAACTAGCTTTTAAAAAGACCTCTCTAATAACTTCAAACTTATAATAAAAAGCTTAGCAAATCACTTATAAGCATATCAATTGAATATTAAGCCTTTGAAAGATTTAAATTAGCAAGTGAAAAATTTCTATTAACTGCTTTAAGAATCCTAAAAAATAGAGATATAAGAAGACTAACTTATTAAAAGAAGTCAAGATTAACTAATCAATTTAAAAAGGAGCATTTAAATAATTTTATAAGGCTATAATTAATAAATAGATCTACAAGCATTAGAAAACTTCACACCTTTTAATTTCGATTAATTTTTACTAAACTTTAAGTCCTTTAAAATAACAAAATGCTCTTAGTGTGAAAAAGGTGAAGTTTAAAATATGCAATTAAAAGAGTTAATAAATTAATAGAAATAATAAATATATTAATTAGAAAATGACTATAAGCTTTTATAGCTTAAAATGAAAGAGACTTTATAATACTTAAAAAACGAGTGAAAAAATTCAAAATTAGAGTTGATAAGTAATTAGTTAGAAGCTATTTGAATGAGAAAAACTTTATAGAGCTACAAAATGAAGATAAAGAAGTAAGATAATAGAATATAGAATCAAAGCTCTAAACTTTTAAGAGAAAAAAAATAAGCAAAGAAAAGGAGATAAGATAAATTTTTGAACTTCAGAGTAACCTTACTTAAAAAGTGGGTTAATGGACAAAACTGAGTTAGATCTGTTGAGTAGTCAAAAAGTAAAAAAATAAGTAATAGAGTTAGATTTCTAGATCTTAATGCTTAAACCAAAACTGTTAAGGAAGATATACAATTAAGGATTTAATATTTCTAAGATGCAAGCATTGCTTTTGTAAAGATTGCTTGGGGAATTTCTTAGCAAATCGCACGAATGGTTTTATAGTCTGCTATGAAGGTGAATATGGATACAATGCAAAGTGCTCCTATTAGAACTGCAATATTCCTATTTAATACCAGGAAATTTAAGAAATAGTAGGAGTTGATATGTTTAAAGATTTACTATAAGCTGCATAATAAAGATAAGCTGAAGAATAACGTTAAAAATTATAAGAGTCTAACTAAGAAATGATCATAGTAAAATGCATGAATACATAATGCTTTAATAATAGCTAGCCCTAAAACATAGTAGAATTAAAATGTGGACATAATTTCTGTGACTAATGCTTATAAGAAAAAATAAAGGCAAAAACGTAGAATAAAATGAATATATTTGAGTTTGAAAAAGATTACTAAAAAATAAGCTGTATTAAGTGTTAGTTAGATTTATAATAAGAAGATCTAAAAATTATACTAGGAGAGAAGGAATATTTAAAATATGAGTAGGAAGCTGCTAAAAGACTAAAAGCCTATTATTTACAGCAAGCGTGATAAAATTAATATAACTAAGAACATTAATAAAAAAACTATAACTAATAGAATAAGATTAAAAAGTTAGAGAAAAAAGATAATAGTTACAGTAAAAAGATAAAGAAGGTAAAAAATATTAAGAGAAAGAAAATATTAATTAGTGCAATAATATTTTATGTAGAGAACGAACTGTAAAAGAAAATATTGCAGTTCTTGGTTGCAAGCACTAGTTCTGTAAAAAATGCTTAATAGAAAAAATTTAATTTGAAGGAAAACCAAAAATTTGTTTAGATTTCAATAAAAATCGTTAAAATTATTGCTACCTGTGTGAATATAAATTTATAGAAAAAGATTATATTGAAATATTAGGCTAGCAATATGAAATGCTATACGAAGAAGCACTGAAAGAAGAATTCGGCCTAGAAAATAAATAGTACTAGGATTAGATTACTGAAATAAAAAACTAATAAAAATATTTTACTTGCACTTGATGCTATAAACCTTAAAAAGTTTAAGATAAAGTTTCTTTTCAAAAGTGTAGTCATAGCTAATGCAGAAATTGTTTTGAATTAGAAGTAAATTAAAAATTAAGTGAAGCATTGCCCATTTAACAAGAAAACAAATAATTTTTATGATGTAAAATGTGTCTTGTCAAAATGTAATTTGAAGATAATTCTGAAATTTAAGTTTTAGGAGATTAGAAAAAAAATAAGAGTTAGAATGAAAGTTTTGAAGTTATTGAAGTAAATGAAGAAATTAATTAAGAAAAAGAAATGAAAAAATGCTAAGCATCAAATTGTATTTAAGAAAGTTAGGGACTTATTACATTAGATTGTGGGCATTTATTCTGCTTATAATGTGCTTTCAAAGATTTAGAAAGTTAAACTTAAGGTTTATTTGTTATTTTAAAGATTGATGTTATCGAAAGACCTAAATGCATGATTTGCAATAATATTCTAAATTTAAGAGAAATAAAATTAATAATTAGTGAAGAATAATAATAAAAATATTACAACTAAGCTCTTGATAGATAAGTATAATGCTAGATTAAAGGAAATAAAAATTAAATAACTACAAGAAATTAGCTATATAAATAGTAAAACAGTAAGATCAATGGTTAAGTAGAGAAAGTTAGCTTAGAAATGATGGAGTTGTAAGATTAAAATATATAAATAACAGGAGATATTTAATACAGTTGTTACTATCAATCTTGCGAGCTCTAAACAAATATTTAAAGCGAGTTATGAAAACTTGAATGTAATCATAGCTACTGCAAGAAATGCGTTATTTAAATTCTTACAGGTATTTAAAGTAACTAAAATGATTCTATAAGTTTGGAAACACTTGAAACATATTTAAAATGCTTCATATGTAAAAAATAGTAATTTACTACTTTTGGTTTAAAAAATTTCATAGGAGAAGAAACTTATTAACAAATAATTTAAACTAGAAAGGGATAATAATAAGATTACACCAATTAATAAACGAAAGATTATTCATAAGATTAATTTTAAATATATTAAGGATATAGATGCTAAGAATGCTAAGAGTAGAATTAATAGTTATTATGGATTCTCAAATGTAGCCATTCTTTCTGTAAGAAATGTCTCATTAATAAGATAAAAGTTTTACATTTAAAAAGCCAATAATTATAAGAGTAAGATTTAAGTAGCTATAATATAGAATGTAAGCATTGTTAGATTGCTGATACTTTAACATATTAAGAATTAAGTAATTTTCTTAATGAAACAGATTGAAATAAAATTGAACTTGATTTATACTGGAAGAATTAGGATAATAACTATCAAAATTAAGTTAAAGCATAATAAGTTTGCTAATATCAATACTGTAAAAAGAAAAGTTAGACAATAATTAGCTTAATTTGCTAGCATTATCTTTGCTTAGATTGCAGTACTTGAAAATTATGCTTTATATGCAAGAGAACTTTAGTTGAATAAGATTTTAAAATTATAAACGATAAAAAATAAGAAATAGAAAACTAAAAGAAACTTTAGTTAGACCAGAATAATTAAAATTAGCGGTGTCTTTAATATAATTGCTTGTTTAAAAATAAGTAAGACAACCTTATTATCCAATTAATGTGCGGACATAGTTTTTGTAGAGGGTGCATGATAATAAAGTTATAATAATAGAATGGCTCTTTAAACGCAATAAAAAATTCATAAGCAGCATGCGACATCTGTGAAAGGCAAATAAAATACGAAGAACTAAAAACGATAGAAGCAAAACTAATAAAATGAAAATACTTTATCTAATCTTTAAAAATATAATACTAAAATAAATTAATATTAATCTTATTTTTTATTAGCTTTTCTTAATAAAATAATTAATTTCTATAGTAAATAACATTATTTATAAAAAATACTCTATTAAAAAGTAAATAAGCTATTTTAGAAAATTAACTTTACAGAATTTAAATTCTTTAAAGTAAATCAGCATTTCATTAATAATTATAAAAAGCAAGCTTAGCTTGGATTAAAATATAATTCTAAGCTTATCTTAAAGTATCATTTTTATATTTTAAATAGGAAATTTAATTTCTACATTAAGTTAGAAAAAGCTAAAGAAATGAATTATCAAAAGACGAATTACCATAAATTTGATTCTAATATATCTTTAATAATTATTACTTGATTATTGCTTTTATTCAAATTATATCTAATATATTAAAACATATTACTTACGATAAATCTTTATATAAAAGAATTACTTTAACTAACTAAATATGTTATATAATAGATAATTTAAATATTAGCTACTTCTAGCAAAAAATTATCTTCCATAGTTTAAAAGATCTTTGGGATTAACTAAAAGATTAAGTAAGGAGAGGTGAGATTTAAATATAGAAAGAAATTAAATGATTATGAGTAATAAATTTAGTGCTTTAGATTGAGAAGCAAAATCATTTAATCATAATAAAAAGTCAAAACATATGGGAGAATAAATTATAGAAAAAATACATTTTACTCCTTAAAAGCTTTAACCTAGAGTCTTATTAATAAATTAAGATAGTTAAAATGTAAAATTGAGAAAGAAAAATTTAAATAGTCATTGTAAATATGTTAAAATCATAACTGCAAAGTATTATTTAGACTACACAGCCTTTATAATTCCAAAAATTAAATAAATTACAGGAGAAAGTTAAGAAATTCGGTCTATTCAAATGGCATAATTAGAAAAGTAAGCTTAGCAAATTGTATAAAAAAGTAAGAATAGAATTATCCTATGGCTAAACTTTAGAGATATGCATATAAATTATAAATATAAATGTAAAAGAAAGTTTAAGATAAGCTATTTGAAGAGAATGATTTAATATTATGGTCTAGGAATTTATAAAACTTGTTATCTGTCAGTTTTTAATTTATCAATGAGAAAATCTTATAGCTTTAAAAGAAAGTATCTATCTATTATATCTTATAAATAAAAAATGGGCTAGAAGAGTAATAGCATCTTTTCGCTTCTTTTTAAAGTTTTAATTTTGAATTCTTCTATTTCGATTATCATTGAGTCATTACTTTATTCTCATAGTTCCATTTAACGCTGCAATTTTTGTTGATTTACTTCATTTTTTCTATCTTTTTACTTACTTTTTTCTTCTTCTAATGATAATTCTACAATTGGTTGTTCTAATCTTGTGAAATATTTCAAAAGGCTTTAAGTTCTCTTTCTTAGATCATGAGTCTTGATCCTAAATCCTCTGCTATTTCAAGCTTTTCCATAATTTCTTAATATTCTTCTTAAACTTTTTGAGGTCTTGCCCTCCTTTTATCAGTTAATCATAGCTTTTTTACTGATCTGTGATGAAATTTCAGTCTTATGAGGTTATAATACTTTAAGCCTATTTCATAGGCTTTTCTTCATAGATGAAACTCTCGATTTAATGGGCGACCTTTTTGAGCCTTTCTTTGTCCTATTTTTTGTAGAATGCTGTTAATTCCTATTTTTTGTTGCTGCAAAAAAAACTGTTTTGATTTCTGATATTTTTTTCTATAATAAAAATTTAATTTAAAAAATACATAAAGTTTAAAATAAAGTAAATCTGCCAAAATTTTATAAAGAAAGTTGCAAAATGAACTAATATGAGAACTATAGAAACTTCTGAGCTTTTATAACAAATACTGATTTTTTTAAAATAGCAAATAAAGCAATAAAGGGGAAATAACTAATACTAATAAAGTTTTAAATCTTGATTTTTCAAAATAAAATATGTCTTTCATGCAAATCAATTACAACAAAATGAAAACAGTGAGATTATCTTAGTATGGTTTACAAATTTCTAGGAGTAAATATAAAATGATACGAAATTGATTTTATTCAAAGTTTTTCCTTTTTAATTTATAAAATAAATTCTAATTGCATTAGATACTTTTGCTCAAATACAACTTATTTAATTTTCTATCTACTTTAAAATATCTTTTATACAACTTTTTTAATTTAAATTTAAAATAGTGTAATAGCATTGCTATTGTAAACTTTTATATTTGAAGATAATTTAATACATTCGAAAATAGCATTAATATTCATTTAAAATAATCATTTTATTTTATATATTTAATTTAGAAATATATCATCTAATTATATAAACTTACAGCATTATCTTATCATTTTTATTTTTTATATTTTAAATTTTACTTTTTTTAGCGATAAGCAAAACTTTATCAATTCTTTAGTTATTTTTTCTAGTAATCATTTTTGTGGATTATTAAATGCAAAACTTCTAAAATTTATACCTTTAGATTTAATTTTTTCTCTTATATACTATAAAATCCAAGATAAAGGAAACTTTTTTATTAGCTTATTTCTTCGCATTTTTCTTGAGATAAATAAGAGATTTTCTGGCTTTTTCTAGAAAAATATATTATAAGTTCATCTACAGAAATTTTTAATTTTCTCAATATCCTTTATTGAATACCAAAATAAAAACTCTATAAGATAATTCTTAAAATTTCTCTCTTTTATGTGATTAATTTATATTTGTTTACCTTGAAAGCTACTAAGAAAGAAGGATTTATTTTGTCTAAAAATATAAAAGTTAAGCAAGTTTGCTTTATTTGATTTTGTATCTCTATTAAAGAAAGTAGTAAAAATTAAGGAAAATAAGTTCTATCTTATTTATCTAATTTATCCATGAACTGGTTCTTATTTTTATTATCAAAAGATGTCATTTAAAAAATTAATATTGGTTATACTCTAACTATCCCATATGTTAATACACTATATAGCTTTTATTTATTTTATGAGATTATAAATATTAAAATAGCAACACTATACTCTGTAATATTACGTTAGAAAGAGTAATTTAATATAGTGCAATATCTAAGCTAATCTCATCCTTTAGGCTTTAAATTTATTAACATGGTAATTAAGTATATAATTACTACCTTAAAGCTAGCCTATTAAGGATGTTATTAATATTCGCTTAATTCTTTAGTTTATTATTTTAATAAATATCTCGCTTTAATTTAAACTATATTGATACCTTTATTTTTCCTATCTAATACTTTAATACGAAATTATATAAATGAAATGATAGTTATATTTATTTAAATATCATACTTTTATATTTAATCATATTAAAATTAAATGCCAATGAATCTTAGTAGTGATTTTAAATATTTAGTAAATTAACTTTTTAAATTAAACTTATAAAGTACTTTAAAACTTATATAGATTCAAGGTATTTGCTATACTAAGCATTATAGTATGAAATATGAGTATTATACATTTATCTATTTTTGTAAGGATGGGTTAGGTTAATTTAAAGTAGCTGATTATTTAGACATGCTTCTCCTAGTAATATACTGTATGATTTAATTTGTATGCTTACTTTTATTCTGGAATTCTCCTTAGGATTTTATATTTTCTTTTTAAGCTTCAATTTATATTGACTTTTTTGAACTGAGAGTCAATTTTATGAAGATGACAATCATTCAGATATAAATATATAAGAATAATATTAAGAAGTTAAATAATTACAAAAATTCTAACTTCTGCTATATAATAAAGCAATAATAGTTTTTATATTAAGCATATGAAATGTAGCAAGTACTTATCATTTTTCTTTTAACTTGCTTATATAAAAATAAAGTGATTATATATAAAATATAATATCATAATTATAAAATTAAAGTGTAAATTAAATATTTTCAGTTTACTTCGTCAAGATTTTTAAAAAGGAACTCTTTAACTTCTTAATTTCGTGATAGTTATTTGGATATTAATTTTAAAATTGATTCAAGTGCCCCATTATGAATTCCTTCATTCCATTTAAGAAATCTTTCCGCTCTCTCAACAATAAATGATTTATATCTCCATTTTTAATAGATTTAAAAATACTTTTTATTGAGATGTTCTATTATTTAGCTTTTTCTCTTAGTTCATTCATTATATATTTTACCTTATTTTTATTATTTTTTCTTAATACCTACATAGTATCTTCATTATCTGATATAATAGAAATTTAACTTTATGCTATATCTTACTATGAATAATCTTTTACATTTCCTTAATAATCTGAAAAGTTAGTTATCATAATTTGGTCTTTTCTTTTCTTATTAAAGCTAACATTTAAGTTCTCTTGATAAAATGGATTATTGGCTCGAATAGAAGTGATATCGTTATCTTACCTAATGGAAATTTCACTTTGTATTTGTGATTTCTTAGCTTTTTTAATTTATTTCTGCTATTTAATTTGCTTTCTTTATTTATATTCCTTTATGAAATCCATAATTGCAGTATAGAAGAAAAAAATTAGTCCAACAGTTGTAAGTAAAACAGTTACAATAACAATGAAATAGCCACAGTTTTTAAAGTCTTCAGTGAGTCTCCTTTTGGTTCCATGATCTCAAATAAAGAAAACTAGATTGAATAAAGATAGAATAAGGATTCAAGATTCTATAATTATTTAACTTATTTAAGTGACTTTTCTCTAGAAAGGCTGTATTTTGACTATAAAGAATAACTAGTTAGCATTTATAAAAATAAACAAAATCACCTAAAATACTGCATAATTCATAAAAATTGCTACCACTAAAGTAGATAAAAATCTTCTTAAAACGAAAATAAAATAGTAAAGCAAAGCATCCTTCTTTTAGTTATCCAACTCATCAAAAAGTGGCCTAAATGCATAAAATAACTATCCCAGTTTACACTCTTCATCCATGTGATTCATACCTTACTTTTATAAAGATCAGAATTTGTTAATAATTATAGTTACATAGAACATAAAATACATTTGGAGTAACTAAAATGAAATACTTACCATCATAATAATAGCTAAGATTAAGTTGAAGACATTATAGACAGAACTTGTATCTACATTACTAACTTAAAGAAAAGCAGCAAAGCATAAGTCTAAGTTTTTAACTAATAAACTTGATATGATTAGTTTATATTTAATCTACTCATCTATCAATTATTTTATTTTTAGACTCCAGCATTTAAAAGTTAACATTAGTAAGTAAAACAAAGGAATAAGAAGATAAACACCAATCATCATTATTAAGTTAGCAAATGAGTTACAAAGGAAAGAGTAGCTTTTATAGCCTTATAGTTCTAAACTGAAATTATCTATTTCTTAATTTTCTGGCTATATATCAAAAGGAATTTTGTCATTGTCACTTGAAATAAATGGAGCAGTACTCAAACTTAACTTGTAGTAATAATAGTTTAGAATATCAGGACGTTCAACATTTACCAGTCCATTAAGTCTTATGATTTAAAGAGTAGCTATTAGTTAGAAAAATTTACTAGCTGCTTGGCTTGTTCCCAACAATAATAGGAAAGCCTAAATTCCTGTAAGAGTCATTGCCGCTATTACTACCGAATCTACCATTACTTATGAAGTTTCGATAGATTGTTTCTCTTATTCTGAAACATCCATTTAACTTAATATTGACTTTTCAGGAATATTGATAGTTGTTTTGTTTATTTCAAGAGTACATTTTTCGTTTTCCCATATGAAGTTTTCTTTTTCTTTTACACATTTTTTCTTCTGATCACAGTGAAGACAATTTTTATCCTCTTAATTGCATTTCTAGCAAAAATAAGTTAGAGTTGAATTAGAAAAGGTTTAGAATACTTAGATTCGATATGATTCTTAGCATTAAATGCATTAACTATCATGATAGCAAATCTAATTACTTTTATCATATGTTCCATTTATACATTCTTTACAATCTAATTCAACTTAGCTGCATTTTCCACAGTTCACTATTGCTTCTTCACAACTTGTACAGTTTCCATTTTATAGTAAATCAATTTACCCAGATGAGCATCTAACTGGCACGCATTCGTTTAAGTCATTCATTTAAAATAAATCATAGCATGATAAGCAATTTGATTAGTCACATTCTTTGCAGTGCTTGTATTTATCTAAGCAAGGCAAGCATACATTAGTAGTTTCATTATAATACTCACTGCTACTTTAGCAATTATATAAGCAGCTATTATTTGATAATCTTAAATAGTTTGAGCATTCTAAACATTATGTTCCATCGTAAGAACATTTGGTGCAGTTTAATACACTACATTAAATACATTCATTATCCCTTAAAAAGTAACCTTTACTGCACAAATTACAATAAGAGCTACTAAAAATTTCGCAATTCTATTAGTCACATCATTCACAGCTTTAAAAGAAGCTTTTCTAATAATTTGGATTGCATTCACACTCATCCTATACTAAAGTACTATTTTCTTTACATTATTTGCAAAGTCCATTATAATAGCAATATGAGCATGAAAATATCTTTTCAGGGCAGAAAAAGAGTTCATCAATATTATAATTTTATACTATTTAGGTAATATTTTCACATTCAGTTGAATTGTTAAACCAAAACTAATAATTGTTATTATTATCTCTTTAACATATGCACTAGTTATTAAATGCAATTAGTGGTTATGAACAATTCTAAACTATCTATAAAGGATAATAAATTATTAAATATTAATCTATAGGAACACAAATTATATAGCCTCTCATATCTTCAACTTCAGTTTCATTATTATCGCAATTTTCAACACAATATCAAGAATCATTTGTCAAATTCATTCTAGCTTTGTACTTCCCAGAGCAAAGACAGTTTTTACCAATATTACAATTTATCCCATATAAATCACATTTCTCTCCGCAAGAAACTCATTCTTCGAAGTATTAGAAATAGTCATATAGTTAAGTGTCGTTCCTAATACACTATTCATCTTTTAGAAGTTTAGCTTCATCAGAACAACTATCACAAATTAGTTTTTCTTCATACAGGTCTACATGACATTTAGTGCAATGATCTGGACATTTTTAGCATTATTTCATCCATTCTTCGTAAAAATAAAACTCTTAACATTATCAATTTCCATCATCATCTATAGACATATCATCAACACTCTCATTTACACATGTTTGATTATATTATCCTAATACTGCTCCTTAACTACAATTTAAGCATTGAATATATGATATTTAACCTTATGTTTGTTCTTAATATTTTGTACAGTTTTCTATTATAAATGACATGCATTGTTTATTTACAGAAGATAAGAAATATCCTTATTTACATTAGCAGATTTTTACATTCTATATATCAATAATATCTTAATTTAGTTAATCACTACAGTCACTTTAACATTCACTTAAATCATTTAAATAATTATCTTCGTTACACTTTAAACAATTTTTGCTATTGCACACATCGCAATTTTTATATAAATTGTTACAATTTTCGCAAATTTAACTGTCCTCTAATATTACTTATCCTGTAGAGCATTATTCAATACACTTGTCTGATTTTCTTAAAATATCAGCATTATCCTAGTTCATTTCGTGATAAAATTTATATTACTTATTTAAAGCAAATATCTAGGAATAATCATATGTGTAAATGTTTAGTTGCTTAATACTAAATTCACTATCTTCTAGTGATATAAACTATATGAAGCTATCTTCTTGCTATTATAATTTTATTTTATTTTCTATGTTATAATCTTAGCATAAAGGCTATTATATCTTATCAAGGAAAATACAAATCCTTATATAAGATTGTGATGATTTTCCTATTTCAGTTTTTAAGATTAACTAACCTTATAGTTATTGGAAATAGCATTATAAAATAAAATCTTTGCTTAGCATATTGCTACCATTATTTATATTCATACTAATGCTAATCAATTACATTTCTCATTTAATAGAAATTCCAATAGATTTATTATTTTCTTATAGAATAAAAGAGAACTTCAAACTTTATTCTTTACTATAGAATTAAAATTAAATTATTTGTATATTTTATAAGAACTAGTCATAGTAAAAGTATTATACTTCTGTTCCTTTTATTTTTAATCTTTCATTTTTATGTATTTTAACTCAATCATTTTTAAAAATACTATGCATTGGTTCATTAACTTTACATGTTTCATTTATATTCTAAGGATTGTCACTTAGACATTACCCTAGGCAACTCTTTTAACACTCAGTATAGTGAGTTCAGCAATCCATTAGCTTTTCAAATTCGCTTATTTGTTTATTGTAAACTTCAAAATTTATCTTTAAATCAAATATGTTTCCTTTGAAGTCTTCTACACTTAAATTGTCCCAATTTCTTAGTGACGCATTTCCTACATTCATATATATTTAAGTTTCTTAGTTAGTTAAATCAGAAATATTTCATTTTCTTTCATAGCAAAATGATTTATAGGAATAAGATCCCCAACAATAAATAAGGAGTGAAGTGTTGATATTTACAAAAATATGATTTCAATCAGGTAAATCATAATAAGGAACGTTATTTCAGTATAGCATTTAAGGATTATAAAATTAAATAGCACTTTAATTCATTAAAAGCGTAGAACTTAAAATAAGTTAGGAAGTGGCTCCTTTAATAGCTTGGATAGTAAATAATTACTAATTTACTATTTTTGTTTTATTTTCTAGTTTAAACCAAAAATCTAAAATAAATCCTTTAACTGTACTATTCTACTTTAGCTTAGTCAAGTTATAGCCGGAATTTCCATCACTTAGGTTAGCAAGTGGAGATTATAATCCTCCTAGTTTATAAAAAGAAGGAAAAGCGCATTATTAAATAGGATATCTATCAGTATAAAATGAAAGCTTCTAAAAAGGATTTTATTAGCAGTAATAGTTTTAAATATTGCTATCAAATAAAAACTCAAGAGTATAGCCAAGAGAACAAAAGCAAAATTATAAAGATTCTTTAGAATTTGAATATAAAAATGACTTATTAAAGTTATCACATTTTGAAACAAATATATCATGATAAATTGCTAAAGAGTTGTAAGTAAAGTTATAAATTTATGAAAACTACATAAAACTCTCGGTACTTTATTCTATATTGCAATTAACTGAAGAGTTTAAAGTACCTTAAGCATATTTACTTATTTAGCTTTATTAAACTCGAATACTTATTTCAAAAGTTGAAGATGAAGTTTAATTTTGCTAAATAAGGATAAAGTTATTGAGCTAATTATCCTCTATTTCTAAATTCAGAATTTTTTCAATTTTTGTAAATCTTTCCTATAAAACCACTTCTATTTGATTAGTTGCTTTTAAAACCTTTAAAATGCATTAACTGCTAACTATCTAGAAGAACCAAAATTTTCCATTTACTACCTGATTAAACTTGATAATAAATCTATAAGTTATCTACTTTTGAGTAAATAGATCATAGAAAAACAAGTTTGAATCATTTCCAAGATAGTATGAACTTTCTTTGATACTATTCTTTTCATAAGTTTATAGTCATCTTAAATCTTAAACGCAACTTATATTTTAAGGATCATTACCCTAGCAGTAACCTTTACAATTTAGCCAACATGGAGTTAATAAACCTCAGCAATCAACTAAATTTTCTCCCTATTCAGAAATTAAATCATACTAACTACTAAATCTCATTGCCATTATTTATGCGTCTAAGCTTTATTCATTGATAAATCCAATATGAAGTTAAGCTTTAACTAATTAGCTAATGAGTAATTTAATTTGGTTATATTTAATACATTTAGAAGGAAATTTATAGCTTGAGTAGCAGTATATTGCTTCCTTTAATTCTTTGAAGGCAAATATAAGCTAATGTCAATCTTTATAGCTACATATACTAAATAATGCCTTATTTGTTTTGTTCCATCTTCCTTCTATTAACTAAGTTTATCCTTAAAAATATAGGGAAAATTAAGATTATAAATTCCCATTCATGAAAGATAATATGAACATGTTGCTACTACTATTGCTAGTAAACTTAATTCAAAAGTAAAGTATTAAACTCTTAGACTCATTAAACCTTTAGAGCTATTAAGAGAGGTCAGATATTATATAAGCAGTAGTAAGGGATTTAAATTATTATCCTTATAAATTGCTAATATTCTTCAAGAACACTTCATCACTTGGGTAGCTACATTTCTATACTGGGTATCTATTTCCTAAGGTTAGAAATTAATAAGAACATATAAAAGTATTAGTAATATTATCGTATTCTTCAATGTAACTTATCTTACATTCACAGAAACTATTGAAATAAGGATATATTTAGTTATATTAGTTAGGAGAAATACAATTTCAATCAAAATTCTAACTTTGCTAGTAGATTTGTAAATGTCTTACTGAATAATCCTATGAACTAAAGGAAAATTAAATAAATGACTAAGCTGAATGAATTAACTTTATTGCATCAGGAATAGAAGGATTCATTATTGAAGTTTACCATTGCTCTTCTAGACTTCTTATAGAAACTACTAAATAAGGATAAAACTTTTATAATTGTACAATTCACCAGAAATTTTGAAAGCCTTTACTTTTATAATCATTAAAATAAAACTGTCTCATATCCTTCAAAGTGTAGTTCTCATAAATGTTAATAATAAAGCAATTCTAAGTATGATTTATTTCCAGGTAATTACCATTTAATTTTTATATTTGAAGGATTTTATATTGTTAGGTAGTATAAATAAGCATTCATTAACCACTTATAGCTTAACTATCTTAGTCAAAAAGATCTCCTTAAAAATACTAGCTATATCCATATATAGTATACTATATATTCCTATTTACTTTATATCATTCTCCTCCTTTAAATAATCAATGAGGTATATTTTAGCAACTTGATGTAGGATCGTTAAATTAACAGATTCCATTACAGGACTTCCAGCATGGAGTTTTAAAAGTAAGATAATCAAAATATGAACTATTCATTTAGTTTATATTACAGAAAGTAAGTTCACTTATTAACCCTGTATAATTTTTAAAGGATTATAGTATAGGTGAAGAATTCCCTCCACCTATTTGCATATAACTTTCCATATAAAATGGAATTAAAAAATCTAGAATAGTAAAGCATTATGATTTTAATAAAATGCTTGAATAGCAAAATGTACTTTTTCGCTTTGAATTTGAGTAGTAAACTTCAAAGTAAATATGATGTCATGCTGCTTATCTATAGAAAGGAAAATTATTAAATTTACTACTGGAAATAATAACTAAAACTGTGCTTTTTTAATAAAGCAAGCATATTTAAACTATTAGGCTTTAAGTTTAGTTATAATAAACTGTTAGAAGAACTACATCATTTTCATCTATTATATTGGGCTTAATTCATAACTCAAGAGACCAACTATTTGATTAGCTATAATATCCTAATTATTAAGTTAAATTTAAAGTATCATATTATCCTTAGAATTATCTATTGCTTGCAATTATTTTTCCATTATGTTAATCAAAATAATCAATAGGTAGCAATTGTTCTATGGTAGTAATATCTTAAATACAGTAAATTTATTAATTAATCTACAAACTTTAATATCCTATATTGCATTAGCAAGCTTATTAATTTGGCCATTTAGGATTGTAAGTTTGCTAATTCGCACAAGTATAGCACTCACTATTATTTTAAGCTGAGCAAGTTTTGCATTCTTAACTACAACTTTAGCATTTATATCCTTCTATTTATTCACTACAATTTTAGCATTTTCCATCATCTTCAAAATAATATAAAGGACATTCATTTAAGCATTATTACTAGTGAAGATAAAATCCTTATTTACATGATAAAGCTGTATAATTTTATTATTTTGTACATGTTTAATCATTATAAAGGCAGGGGTAGCAAAGATTTTGCTATTAAATTGAAGAATAATATCCAGCCTTGCACACTGTGCTGCTACAATCAGTTTGGTTTATTTTGTGTTTTTCGCATAATGGAATTTATTTTGCATAACATCCTTCATTAGTTATATACTTGCAGCCATTTACATTACAAATTTCTGAGCAGTTTTATTTAAAATAACTACTATATCAATCTGTTAATCCCTATATATTTTCAGTTCCAAAAGTTCTTGGAAACAATTTCATATCTAATAAAGGATTTTAATCAATAGAACTACCCCAAATTATTAAAAAATTAGTCTAATTAATTTAAATTCCACCTAAAAAAGGCTAGCAATTTTTTGTGGTTATATTAACCAAAATTAATTCGAATTTACTTGAGGAAGAACTCCAATATGATAGTGACTATAGTCTTCATAAGTAAGTTTTATTAGCATTCTAATGATACGAAATTATTACTAGATATAAATAGTCATTTATATAAGTATATTTTATTTCTTTAAAACAATTACTATCATCTTAAAATTCTGCCTTACCATCTTTAATTTTAAATTTAAATAAAACATTTTATTACTTATTCTTAATTTTGAATCAGTCATTTATTCCTATAGCTGTATATTTGAAGGCAAATAGTAAAGTTAATGAATCTATTGGATCTTAAATGTTTTTTATTCTAGTTTAATCAAAAGGCTCATAAGTTTAAATATAATCTGGATCTGTTAATTGGAGATATTCAAGCTAATCATATCAACAGTCCTTATTTCCAGGTCCTATGCATTAAGATTCACATGCAGGATGACAAGTTTCATGATACTTTTCAAAAATAAAATTAACTTCGCTTTCAGTCAAAGCTTTATAAGGGAAAAATTTAAGGTTGTAATAAGTTCCTTTAAAAGTATAAGTTGGTTGGAAGTTTTAAAAGTTAAGAAATAGCCAAAAGATTAAATTATTTACTTATTATACTTAAAATTCTTCTTAATTATCTAAAGTATAAGTAGTCTAACTTTTTTATCAAGGTTTAACTATTAAATATTTCTTTCTTTATTATGAGTCTACTACTACTGCTAGATGTAAGTATCCTGAGATATTTAATATTTGTTAGCCCCAAAGTTAATTTCCATTAAAAAAATTTCCATTTTAATATCTAATTTCTAGTACTTGTCTGTTCTACGCGTCTTTTAAGACTAGCAGATAAACAATATCTTATTCATAATAAATTTCTCAGCGTAAAGTAAATAGAAAAGAATAAGTTTTAAAATCTATCTTTCAATCGAAATTGCCAAAAGCTTAATCTAATCCATTTATTAATTTGGTCTTTTCTCAAGAAAATTCTTCTTCTTGTAAGAGTAAAAAATACAAATATTATTAGTCTTCAGTATAGCATTAAGCTTATCCTCCAAATATACGCATTTAAGTTTCACAACTTGTTAATTTTTCATTTTATACTAAGTTTTGGAGACTATTTAATGCATATCCAATATGAGGGAAATACTTTATCTAATTAAATCTGATAGATATTTACTACAGACTTGTTAAATTTGCTGGAGTCCCTGCTACATAAATTTTAGAATCTCCTTAATCTAAAGTGCAAAACTACTAGCTTTTAATATCTTAATAAACACATTTAGTCTAAGTATTTTAACTCTTTATACAAAATATGTCTTGATATCCTTGCTAATATTGTCTTATGCTATGTCCTAGTAAGTATTTTCCGTTATAGTCTAGTTAAATGTACTAACTAGATTTGTTAGAGTTATAAATGTGGTCTACTTAGAAGAGTAAAGTATTATTACTCACTTTTTTAACAGTTGAAATGTGAAAAAATCCTTTGCAATGTAAGCTAGATCCAAACATACCCAGGATAAATGAATTTTGGTTACTTAACTAGCTGTCTCTAAGATCTATGGCATATATTAAAGTGTAAGGTCTTCCTGGTATTTCATAATAGTTGTTTTAAAACTACTCAGCGAAAGTTATAAATCCTTGATTTAGTATATTAGATGCGTTAAGTAAACTTCAGTTAAGGAATAAATCGTAAGACTTAACTTACATCCATTCTTCTATCTAAGGATAGACTCCACTAACATTCAAATCGTATGAACATAAGTTTTCATTATATTAAAGGCATTAAGTATTTCATTTTTCTTTAAGCATCTCTTGGCTGAAAATAAAGCTATCTGGCTAGTGATGTGAAGTAAACATCTCTAAAAGGAAAATACTTCAAGTATCTTATGGATCTTAAGATTATAAGAGTTTAATAGACTTCAAATTTTAAAGGAATTTATTTCCTAATATAAAATCCTCACAACTACCATTTTATTTAACGGAACTAAAACAAATTCTTAAAAAGGTTTGATTAATTGAAGCTTTATATCAATAAGAAAGAGCCAAAAAATAGTTCATCTTACTTTGAAAACTTTAGTTAGTTACTTGCTAAGAAATATAGTCACTTGATACTGTAACGCTCATCTTTCATAAACTTTATTACCCACTTAGCTTAATATTAATACTTTCTAGTAAGCTAGAAGTTTAAAGCTGAATTATTGTTTTGTTAGTTTGAGATGATAAGTTTGCTTATAGATAAAAAGAGATAGAATATCCACTTTCATCCAGAGGATTATTAAAATCACTATTCACCAGGTTTTCAACTTAGAATTCTTACTATAAATAATTATATCAAAACGCTTTTGTCAGAGATGAGATTAAATATCCCTAAGCAGCTATTATTTATATCAAAAGCACTAGGTATATATAAAACCTTTGCGCCATTATAATAAAAGAAGGAAATTAAACAAATTTGTCAGTTAGAATTAAATAAACAACTGTATAAGCAAAGCATCTAAGAAATAACTATAAAGCTAATTTAATTTAAACCTACATTAAAGATGCTACATAGCTATATCAAAGATATTAGCTATTAGAGAGTATTTAAGCTATTTGCTTAAGAGAATTATTTTAATAGATTCTATTCTGTATCTTAACTAGCAATATTTATAAACCTATCACTCATTAATTTTCCTTAAAAATGATTTTTTAGCTTGCAAATGCTAGTGAAAATAAAGAATTTGGTAGTTGCTTAAGTGGAAATAAAATAATAATTAAATAACCTTTATATATTTATTAAATTAGAGATATATCAAAATACCTATTAAAATATTGAGATAATAGAACTATCAATCATTTATAACAAATATAGCTGTAAAATGTATATCGAATATTTATAAGTCATCCATAATTTCAGCCCTTTCTAAGTTAAGATTTATCAAGGGTAATTGTAATAACTTAGGCTATATAATAACTAAGCATATTAATAAATAAGAAAATATCCTTAATTTATATCCTTATAATTAAGATTATATTGCTGTTTACTAAAAACTAAATTAGTTCACTTACAACTTAAAAAGAAAATAATTATGAAATGCAAATAAAACAAATTATTTATAAAAAGTTCCATTGGTTGAGTGAAAACTAACTAAAGAATCTTTTGTAGAATTTACTTTAAAGATAATCTGAATTATTAATTCTTTCTAAGTTCTAAGCTTTTTTTTTTATATATCAACAAACATTTACACTGTTTAGCTTCAAAACTAAGAATAAAATTTTGTTATAGAGCTTAACTAAAGAAAACTTGCTTGTATGTATTATTTTTCTAAAATTTTGAGCTTAAAGCTTCTCCTCTTTTTTAATAAAAAGAACACATTAATTAATCTCAGTTTTCTTTAGCCTAAGCATTAGTATGAAGAATTAAATTTATCTTTGGTTTCATGGTTTTAAATACATCACTTGAATGTTATATTTATCTTTAATTTTCCTTATTTAAGGCCATAAAAAATCAAAATGATTCAAAGTCACAAATGTAATATACTTTTGTTTTAAAATTTCCTTTCTAATCTTAACCACGCTATTACCTTCTATTTTCTCACTTGCTTAGTTGGCTAGAGATTTATATATAACAGTAATATAGCTTTACAAAAGGCTGCATTATTTATTATAACTATGATTGGTAGCTTAATAACTGCTTAATTTCGTAAATGCTCTTTTTTTCTCTCTCTTGGTGTATTTAAAATAGAACTATGAGATGCTATCTAAAAGCTTAATCTCTATTTTTAAAATTCTACACTGTAATGAAGTTTGTTTCTTTTTCTTTAATTTTGAACTAATGCATCTAAACTTTATTTTTCTAAGCTTTTAAGTTGCCTAATATAAAATAAGAGGATTATTGTAGAACTATATACTGAATCAAATCACTATATAAATAAAGTCTAATACCAATTATTCTAATTTAGGCTTTTAACTTACTGATCAACAGTATTTTGGTTTAAAATAAAAAAGCTTATCTTAAGTTATAAGAAATGAGTTTTCTAATAAAGGAGATGATATTAGTATAAGTATCCAGTTTGAATAAGACTAATAAGAAATAGGATTTATAAACCTTTTATTTATCATTTGGAATTAAAGCTAATTAAGGGTTATATTAGAAGCTAAAGAATTAAGTTAGCCTTTTTTCGTCTAATTAGTAGAGGAAAATCTATGGATGAGCAAACTGCTTTTCATAAGAATCGGAAATGATTCCTTAAGTTAAAAATTAGAACATTCTAGGAACAAAAGACAGGGTTTTCTGATGATGAAAGGCGATATATTTGATTAAAAGATAATTAGAATAAAAAGCTTATAAAATATCTAATTGATTCATAAGCCAAATATAGGAATATTAGCCTTATTAATTAGCTTTAATTTGTTCATCTTTAAATTAATTTATTCATTTAGTCACTGTTTAACTTTAATTATCCAGATATCAAATATCATCTTAATATTTCAAGACTTATAACTATTTTATAGAACCTTATTTATTTATTTGAAATTTAGTATATTATGGAGATATTCTATATCAATAGAAGAAATAAAGCAGGATATTGTAAATGTAATAGTGTCTATTAATTATCAAAGTGATACTATAGCAGGAGTGGTCATTAGATGTAAAACTTGTAGATTAAGTAGCCAAGGAAAAATAATTGCCCATTAATCATATTCTAATTCTAATTAAAAGAGCTATAACTAAATGAACGAAAGTCAATCATTTTAATATTTTACCCTTCAAAGAAATTTTCTATAAGTCTAATATCTGCCTATTTAATTAATAAAGAAGACTTACACTCTAAATCAAAGTCTGTTCATAATTATTCATACAAAATGATTAAAGAAGAACCTATTTAAAAGCATATATTTAATTAACAATTAACTTTATTATATCAATGCTTTACAGTTATCTCACTTAAGTTTTATCTCTCTAATTATAATATAAAACCTATCATGATGTATTAATGTTCCTATTCTAGTAATTTGTCATCTTTGCTACTCTAAAAATCATTAAACTTTGATTAATTTCGATACTTCAGAACAACTAAAGGCGAGAAAATGTTTATAAAAATGGAATTACTTGCTGTGGTATAGATATTCCTTATCATTTATTAAGGTTTAAACTAACTTTATTAATTATCTTAGTTAATTATGTAATGTAATTATCCTCTAGTATTTGCTACTTTTTAAAGAGTTTGAGCTTAATAAAGATTGATTAAGTTATAAAATTACTTTTGCGAAATTATTTTCTGTCTTTATTGGTTAAATCCAAGATATTTTCCAATTTATATCTTTTGATGGGAATTAAACTTATTTCCCTCAATTAATCTTTCTAAGGTTTTCCTTTTAAAGTTTGTTGTACAACTCTTACAATTATGAATTACCAGTGTATGATTATAGATTTTTAACTTAGCAATAATAAATAGAATTAGGACATCTAAATTTTAACCTAGTTTCTTTTTATAATTTGCTCAATTATAAAAGTTTAGCTTATGAATTAGCTTTAGAATTAATACAGCTAGAGATTTATACTTCATAGTGTATAGAGACCTAAACATATAAATATAGGCTAGTTTAGCTATCTCTATCCTTAGCGTTATAGGTTAATTACCAATTACCTTAGTCTTATAATTTAGGATATGAAGTTTTAAAGCCTTTCTTTATAATTCTAATATATAACTCTTAAGCTTAAATTACTTAAATAGATATTATTAAAGATCTATTTCTTGCTTCTTCATTCATATCCTATCTGCATATATGTATAAAACCAGGGTATAGGCTCTAATTGTCTTACTAGCTAAGTTAAAGAAATTGAAACTTAAATTTATTTTAGATGCTAAGATTCTTTTTCCCTAGTAATTCAAGGCTAAGTGATTGCATATCTCCAAAGCAAAAGCATTATTGAATCCTCAGTTAAACAGAATTAAACTTCTTTATACTCAAAGTTTAATTCTAAAGTCACTCAAACATATAATGAAGCTTACTTTTGCTATAGAAATATACAGTTATTTATGCTAGCTTTCTTAAAGAGAGTGTTAGTTCTTTAATATGGCTAGAATGCTTCTACTATACTTATTAGATCATGCTTTCGATAAAGCAGAGCTATTTGTTTTATTAAAGACTGGTGGTTTCTATTTATCCTTATAGTTAACTTAAGGATCATATAGATAATTAGTATCTAAATTAATTAAAATTTAGCTAGAAATCTGAAGGTCAAGAGTTTGACTTAATAATGAGACTTTCAAAGGTAAAGCTAGAATTAGCTATACATGTTCAGGCTAAGCTTAACAATAAATTTTGGCTACCTTATAGTTATTTATAAGGTGATTTGCATACCACAAGAACGAAGCACTAAGAATCCTTATAAGATTAGAAAGAAGTCAAAAGCTAAATAATAGAAGACTTTACATAAAATTAATAAGCTCTTTTGGTATCTTTGCCTAATTAGATTTTTTAAACTTTATTAACCTACTAAGAAAAGCTTCTAAAGATTCGAAGCCAATATTAATTCTTTTAATAGACTTTAAATAAAATGAAAGTTGAGGTAAAGTAAACAAAGAAATATAGTCAAAATATGTAACATTTTTTCGTTTTCTTCTTTTTCTAGTTTTGCATTTTCTGTTCTAAGTTCTCATCATGCCATTCTAACCCTGCAAGTGAGATTTCTGGAAACTGACTCCAACTAGTGTAGAAATCTTCTGAGTTCTATAATCCATACAAGCTTTGATTCTAAATGAGGAAATTATCAAGTATAATAGCTTGTTCATAAAACAGCACTACTGGCTAAAAAGCTCCATCTATTATCATCTTCTATACTTCATTTCATGTAGACAAAGGTTTTACATAAGCATCATCGAAAAAAATTCAGATTTTGTGACTATGCAAATAGAAAAAGGATACATAATGCTTTCCATAAAAGCAAATGAATCCTCTCAGTATATATCTATTATTCTCCTTTTCATTTGCCTTATCTATAAAAAATATTTTCTATATTTCTAAAACTGGTTCAATTAACTCCAGAGCTGCTTAAATTATCAGCTTACTTTCACTAGTTGATGTCCAAACTAAATTGAGCGCTAAGACTTTAGGTTGCTGAAGTATTCATCGCTATCTCTTCAGGTATTGCTTTTCTGCACATATTAAGCAATTTTTCAAAGGAGTCTGAAAATCTTACTATACACACTGTTACAAAATCTTGGAAAAATCAGGTTCTTTCATGTTTTTTATTACTTCTTATACATATACTCGAAGTATAAAATCTTGCTAAGGATTGTTCATATCTCCTTGCTAGCATTGATTGCAAAAGGTATATTCACAGCTTTAAAAAGCAAAAATTTCATGACTTATACATTAGGGATTACAAGGAAGTTCCTGTGAAGCTTCAGTGTAAATAGGCATTTATTGTAGAATGTCTTCTCTATGAAAGTACCTCAAAAGCTCTTCAAATACCTCTTCTGCACAACATTATTATCCCAAGTCGAATAGTTCTGAGTTAAAGGATAAGGCTACTCTTACCTTATCAGGAGGTAAAACTTTTTCTTCACTAAGTCAAAATTCACTAAAAAGATTGACCAAATCACATTTCAAGCAAATTGAATTTTCATGGTTATGACTGTTTTTTTAGCTGCTAAAAGTCTGTCTAAAGCTAGTAATATGCCAAAATGACTGAATTATTACATTCAAAAAGCAGTTATTATATCCAGGGAGGTTTTCTAAGCCTTTCTAAGGAGTATCAATTTAATATTCTTCCATTACTATTTTAATAGCATTCGGTCTTTAAATCTCATGTATCAATAGAATATTTTAGACTATCTTTCAATACATTCTATTCTTATAGGATGCTCTATCACTTTATACTTCCATCTTACCTTCTCCTTGTTTTTTATTGTAGAATATACGCATAAGACTTAAGGCTATAACTTGTTTATCTTCATTTGAAATTCTTAGAAATAAAAATTATCAAAGAGAAAGTATATTTTTAAGCTAGTAATTGATATATAGATACAGCATACTCAGCTTTAAGTAAGCAAATTGGTTTAAGCTAAACTAACTGATAAAATACTTTAGACATTTAAAAAGAGAGGAAAGTATTAGAATGCAAATGCTTTATTCAATCTATAAAGACTAATAAGCAATCTAGATATACATTTCAACTCTTAGTGATTAGTTATGAACTAATAACTCATGCTTCACTAACTGAATATATAAAGAAGAGTAAAGACAAGAGGATAAAGGTAGCTAGATAACTGAGTATGATTACTTAGTTATAGTGGAGATGTATAATCAGCTTTACTTAAAGATAAGCTATTCTAATTATTTTAAAAAGTTGATATGTTTAATTGCTAATAGCTTATCTTTATGCCTTTTAGCTTTAAAGAATATTAAGATTCTAAATTTCTTAAGGAAGGAAATTTTGCCTGACAAGTATAAAGAAGCAAAAAGCAATTTTAAGCCTTCCATAGGTCAAGGAATGTTTAATTAGATAGGCTTTATCAAATAATTAAAACTCTTAATTTCAATTTTCGGCTGAAAGCTTTAAAGGTAACAATCAAGTCAAACTTGTTAAGTCATAAAAATAATAAGCATCTAAAGCTCTTTACTGTATCTTCCACTTAACGATTGAAATAAATAAGGAAGAGAATGAGTATTAAATTGCATTTTTATAGAAGCAACTGAGAAAAATATCTTAGCTTAGCAGGATTTAAATTAGAAATATCTATTACCATTTGAATGGATTTAGTATCTTAAGTATCTTACTTTAAGTTTAAAGTTAAGATGAAAAAAAGTAATTATGTAAGGCGATAAAGGAAGGTCGGCATTTAGGAGATATCCTGACTAGTTAATATACATTATGAAGTATATGATAGAGAACTATGAGAGTGACCTCGATTTCAAGTAGATAGGATATTACAATCTTGTTTAAAAGATAAACAAATAAAGGAAGGAGGAGAAGCTCTAAAAGATATGTGTTGGATAGGTAGCTCTTAACTCTTTCTGAGATAAGCATATTAAAACTGTTAATCACGCTAAGCTAAAAAAGTTTATTCTTATGTTGGAAAAAAATTGCTTCTTTTCTAAAAGCATCAAGTATAATAGTGAAAATGAGACTGAAACGGAAAATGAAGAAGAAGAGTTTAAAGGAAATAACTAAAGCATATAAATTAGCTCCTTGGATTCATAATAAGCAGAACAATAAAACAATAACTCAAGACTTACATTATAAGGATAGAAATATAGCTAAGAGATCTAATAAGGCTAGTAAAGCTTAATTTCAAGGAATTTACAAAACCTAGAATCTTTATAAAAATAAAGAGATTAAAAAAGTTTAGCCTAGTTTTATGATGCTAACAACTTAAAGTAAAGCTAAACTCGAAGCAAAAATTAGAATAATACATTTACATATAGTTTTGGAAATAATTAAGTCTAGAACGATTGCAAACATTATATGCAATCTTCAAGTACAAATACTCCTTAAGATTACTCCAACTAAGAACTTAAAGATTTCAAAGTTGGCTAACTATCTGAAAATCAAATCTTCTAGATGCGTGTAGATTAAAGTTAGCAAACATCACAATATTGCTTAAATTAGCAAAGTGCAATATCTTTTAATTTTAGAGAATGTACTTTTAACATTTCCGTCAATTTCCCTTAGTAAAGCTACTGATGACTATGAACACTAACTTGATTATCTTTAAATGTAAATTCATTTTTAAGTTCTTAAAGCAAATTTAAATCAAAACTCTATCATTTTCCCTTATTTATTTCATGATCGCTTAAAAAAATAGCGAACCAAGATTAATTCTAAAAAAGTTTATCTTGGATATGTTAAAACTAGTAAACGATATATTTCAAGCAATTCAGATTAGAAAGTCTGCAGCAAAGACTAGTTTTTATTGTCAGACTTTACTTTAGTCCTTTATAAAAAAATTATCAAACTCTTTGGATTTTATTTTTCAAGCTAAATTAAAAGAGTAAACATAGCGAAAAAAGCATAGATGAATAATGCTTTAGTATATCTTAATAACCTAATAATTACTGATACCTTTCTTTTATAATGTCTGTTTTTATATATTTCGTTATTTACTAATGAATGCATAATCTCATCGAGTCTTTGAAAGATCTTACACAATAGGAAATCTATTTTCAATTAGAATAATAAAGATTAGGTAACTTTATGGAATCAGGCTATTTATCTAATAGCTTATATTCATTTGCATAGCTGAATATAAATATATATTTTTGCGATATTTTTCACCTCTTAAATCAAAAGCGAAGTTAGCTCGATATTTTCCAGTTTATGCAACTCAAAAAACCTTAAAGGAATTATTTGGAAAGTAGTTTAAAAGACTCTTCTTACTAACATGCTGAATAAGGTTAACTCGAAAGAGATTAAAAGAAAAAGTATTTGATATAGTGAAGAAAATATACAAGTCTAGCTTAATTAAGTAAGGGATATATTATAAATAAATTTTAAATTAAGGAGATAATGAAAAATGATAATACAAGCTTGAAATTACCCTCATAACTATATACCTTATTTTACTAAGGTAAATAGAGGAACAAAAAGGGCACAACTTTGGTCATATCACTAAATTAATTTCAATTGTTTTTTCTTCTTTAATCTGAAAATTTAAGCAGATAATTATTTTGAAACTATTAAACAAAATAAACTAAATAAGCTTTCTATGAGTATAAGATAGATAACCTAATGGTTATGACTTATGATTAAGTAATTCCATATCACACATAACAAATAGTCATAACAATAAATTGTTTATATAAGGAAATCTCATTTAAATAAAAAAGACCTTACCAACAGACATAATTAATCTACTAGCAATATAGCTTTATTCTCTTATAATTAGATCATATGTTTAAAATAATTAAAGATGGAAACTAAAATTTATTCATACTTGAATGAAAAACAGTATATAAGCAAAAGAAAGGTCAATAATTAAGAGCACTTAATAATCATTTTAAGGACATAAGAGAAAAAAGGATTTTGCCTATTTTTCAAATCAAAAACTATCATAATTGTCTTACTAGATGTTATGAAAATCAATTACTAGCAAGAATATCTAATTTTAAAGAGTTTTATTAATTAAAAATTCTAAAAAATCAAGCTAATTTAGTTTTTGCAGATTACAGCATTAGGAAAAAAGAAACTTATTTTTCATATTGATCTTAGTTTGAAAATCATTGCTTTTAATTAGTAGCTTTAAGGGTATTAACTTCTTTATTTATACTCTACTATATATTTAGGCTATAAGCTTTCTTCTGTTTTAAAGGAAATTAATTATGGATTAAGCAATTCTCCTAAAACTTAGTTTATTTGGAATTATTAGAGAATGATGATTGGTTTGCAGAGAGATTCATCAATGAGAATGTCTCATAATGGGATTATGCTTTTAAAGAGCTAAAATAAAAGGTAAAGAAAGAATAATTTTTAAAAAGTTTAACCAAATTAATAGTCGTATTCTTCTTTAGTAGGCATGGGACTTGCTTTGATTTCATTGCTTTGACTAGGAGTTCTTACTTGCTCTTGTTCGTGAGAAGGAGATTTACTTGGAGATTTTTTAATTTCGTTGACGTTTTCTTAAGGATTTGTTGGGGAGTGTGAAGGATTTTTAGATTCTTAGTTTGACTTTATAGAAGGACTACGATTCTAATTTGAATGTACAGAATTGGATCTTGAGTGAGATCTTGATCTGGAACGTGATCTAGAAGATTTCTTTTCATTTCTAGGGCCTCTTCTATTAGGTGATGGAGTTCTTGATAAATTACAATTACGTTTCATGTGACCTCTTTCATTACATCTGTAACAACGTATACTTTTCGATTCTCTACATTGATTAGCCCAATGACCTAGTTTATTGCAGTTAAAGCATCTATCACTAGACGAAGGACCTCTCCTTTCACCACGTTCTTCTCGATTGAATCGATCGCCGCGATCCTTGTCCCTGTCTCTTTCACGATCTTTATCCCTATCACGGCGATCTGTCCTATCTCCTTTCCTTTCCGAATACCTATCGAGTTACTTTCCTTCGGCTCTTTCCACTCTTAATCTTGATCCATCAATATATTTTCCGTCCAAATGTCTTATAGCTTCTTAAGCATCTCTAGAATCTGAGTATTACTACTTTTAATACTTACAATGAATGCATAATGACTTCTCATATCAATGTCCTTAATCTTACCATATTTTTAAAACTCTCTTTCAATAGTCTTTGTAGTTGTCTAGGTCGAAATTCTTCCAACAAAAATTTTGCTAGAGTTTCTTGACTCAGACATATTTATCGAAAGCAGAAAAATTTAAAATATTAAATAGATGAAATTCTTTTAACGGAGATAAACTATTCTTAGCCTAAACTTTACTCAGCATAAGCTTTACTTTTAGCCTGCTTAGAAAATAGATCCTAGAAAATAAAACAGGAAAGAGTTATGAAAACTAAAGTTAGTAACTCACAAATAAGCTCCTAAGTGAGCTATTTAACTTCAGTAATTAATTTAAATGGAAAACTTATTTATGTTTTATCAGCCTTATCAGCATAAATGCTACTTAGAATGTATGCATACATTAATCAAGCTTTCATCATAATTGAATTTATTAAGCTTGCATCTAAGTATGAAAATTGAATTCCTTTATTAAAAATTTGATAATTTAAAAGTTAAAGCTTGCTTATTATATTAGGATGCTGTTAACAATTTCATTCCATTAAAATACTTTAGGATGCTTTTCTTATTCCATAATCAGCTAATTTTTTAACCTTTTTCCCTTTATAATCGCAAAAAAGATCTAGCTTTCTGTGCGATTTATACATAAAAAGATAACTTCCTTTTCATTTTAAGCTTATCTTAATAAGCATTCAATCATCTTCTTATACTTCTTCTTAGTAGCACTCACTTAGTTTATATCTTTTAAAATAGATATATCAAGTATATCTTCCTTTAGATGCTCATTTAATAGTACTTAGTTTTATTTATATTCTAAGATTTTAAGTCTTCTTTCTATTAGGTCTGCTTTCTCTTGAAAAGGCTCTTTGTAAAAAAGGTCTTCTAATCTTCTTTTAAGGAGAGTGGTAAACCACTAGAAAGGTTTTTATATACCGTATAAAAGACTTATAAATACAGAGAAATAGCATTTAGCTTTACTCTTAACTAGTTATATTAAAAGATAGGAATATGATCAACACTTTATCTATCTTTATGGCTTATGAAGCAAAATAAATCTAGAATGGTATTAATAAATACCTTCTAGATTAATTCTATTCTGCTTTATTTAATCAAAATCCTTTTGATTTTACTCTTCTTTTAACTTAACTCCCTCAAGCATAAATAAATGAATTAGAATAGCTTTAACTTAGAGTCCTGAGACCAGCTAAATTAGGGTAATTGATAATCTTTAGATCTTTAATGCTGGAAATAAGATTGAGGTGTTTAATTATGCTTCTTTTAAATTATATCCTTATGCTTCAAATGTAATTTAGACCAAAATTTTAGATATTATTGTTAGATATCTTTGATAGTATTTCTACCTTATTAGTGCTTATCTTTAGTGTTTGCTTTAGAAGCTTTTTTAACTCCGTTATAAGGGATATATTATTGTGTGAGCTTCTTTACTACTCGATTATCTTATTTCTTTGAGATATCAATGAGTGACTTTATGAAAAATATATTAGATAGTGAATAACCAAAAAAATTGGTGCATCTGTTCCTCGATTATAAAGGTTTATATTAGCTTAAAAAGTAAAAGAATGATTCCAGAGTAGAAAAGAAACTAAATATAGAGGTTATTATAATAGCTAGCAATTATAGCTATTCATTAGTATAAAAATGGGTATGACTGGAAGTATTTTTGGTGTTGAATAACCTATAATCAAGTGTTTACTCTCTTTTCTTCAGCTTTAATGAATAAAACTCCAAATCATCAAACATAATAGAGCAAAATTTATCTACCTGATTTCAGGAAACTTAATGCATCAGGATCACTTTGTAAGTTAATTAAAAGAATTAGAAAGATGAACTATCTTTATCGTTTGTACTGGAGAGATATCTAATTTTTATAAATGGCAAGCAACTTAAAAGCTCATAAACTAGAACAGTATATAGTTATATTAATAGCTAAGCTTCTCCTAAGAAACATACCATACATAAAAGATTAAACCTAAAATGATTCCTTTTATTAATTATTCCATTTAAATTTAAGAGTTCTAAGTACATTTCAACTAGCATTGAATAATGATAGTAATAAGGATAGAGATATTACTATAAATGATGCTAATATAGTTTAAAATCCAGGCTAACTTAATACGAGATTACTACTATAGCTTATATTTAGATTCCATTATTAAGTATGTAAATTTGTGTCTTCAGACTTATAGGAAAAAGAGTCTCCAACTTAGATTTTATTAGATTTGCTACTTTACTTTGTTATGAAAGCTGTTGACTTTTATTGCTTCCTTATAACTTTGCAGGTAAAATAAATATAAATGTCCAGATCTGTAAATCTAGCGAAATGAAAGCATACCTTAGTATTTTAATAGACTACATGCAACTTTAATAAAGCAGATCTTAGTTAAAAGCTTATTAGAATTAGACTAAATCATTTAACTGTCTTATTAATCTAAGATCCCTACTACAGACTCTAATCCCGATATAACTCCTTAATTAATCAAAAAGAATTAAGGATTGAAAATCTCTCTCAGAACTAAAAAACTTTGAACATATTGAAAGAAAGGTAGATTTATTAGCTAGGACTACTTTCTATATAGCATATATGCAGACTACAAATCTACTACTGCAAAAGCAAGCAAAACATACTCTATCTAAGTTAATATCAAAAAGTATTAAAATGATTATAATTAAGAAGAGGGATCAAAATATCAGTGCAATTACTTATATCACTCTTGGCTTTTATTTACCATAAAGTTTTGAATCGTAGTAGAGTTTTCTTAAGTTAGACTTATATAATAAATTTATGCTTCTAGAAAGAAAAAGAGATTTATATAACTAAAGTATGTTAAATTAGAAGGTAAAAATCGGGAAAAATAAATTTTGTTACTTGAAAATTAGAAAAAAAAGCCAATTTTTTATTCTGAAATGGGTTATCAGTCTACTTGTTATAAACTGAATTTTATTATATTGACAGATAAAATCAAAAGTGATAAATATAACTAGCAGCTCTTAAAATAACTCTCTAAACTTAATTTTATAATTAATACCATTTTGTAAATTAAATTACTTGTCTGCATTACATTTAGCTAATTATCTAATTACTTACTTGAATATCTTTAGTCTAATGTAATTTTAAACTTTTCTTTTAGTCTTTAAAACTACTTTCACTCATTTTTCAATAATTAGCATGATGAAATTTCCATAGAATTGATGTCATAATATTCATATAAAAGCCTTTAGTTCTTATTTAATCTGAAATTTGTTTAACCAATTAAAGTTTCCATCTGCTTTAAAATCTTCAAATACAGCTCTTAGTATTTACCCTTAGAAATATAACACACACTTACAAACTTACTTATAACTATAGAACTAAAGACTAAATAAACGCTTTTCCCAGTCTCCTAATATTAACTTCTGCTATCGAAAGCAGTTAATCAATTTCAGTTTAATATAGTAATTACAGTATTAGATTATGCTTGATTATATAAAGCTATGATGCTAAAGCTAGTATAAGAGATAGAATCATTGTAGAATAAAGAAGATTAAGAGGATTAAAATAAGAATATAGATTAGATAATTTTAAATTGAATCATAGATCGATACATTTGTTAAAAACCTCTTTGAGCTACTCAATTTTCTCAACTCCCTAAGATTTCAGCCAGATCCATGCTTTCTTTTTCACCATGTTTAAGTCTTATGCTTTATTGCTGAAGAAATGTTCGTAGAATAATAATATGAAAATTGTTACTCAGACTTCCATATTTGAAATTTCTTTAGGTTTTGAAGAAATAATTTGTTCTTAAGTCAGTTATAGCACCTTAATGAGGCTGTCAGATAAACTCCAATACCCAGCTGCATTTTATAAAAACACTAACTCTAAAAACTATGAAACTGAATATGTCCTTTCTTACTTCTTAGTTACTTCAATCTCCATCAAATCTTAAGTTTGATTTTAACCATTCGTCTGCTTTAACGCTTCAAATGTATCTGGTATAGGAACGCTGGCAATCTTTGGTGCAAGTGATATTTCTTAGAAATGTGACTCTATAGAATTCATAGAAAATCCATTTTAGCTTTTATTTTGTTGAGAAGGATAAATCTGAGTATTCTATATGTTATTCTAAACAGTACTCTAAGTCTGCTAAGCCACGCTTATATTTTATTATCCTGAAGCTTATAATTAAATCCTTTTAGGCTTTTAAGGAACTTTGATCTTTTACATTGCTCCCCAAGTATAACCTGCGTCTTATTATTTTCCTATAAAAGCGGTTTATGAGGTAAGTATTTAATACTTCATAGACATAGTTATAATTTACCTTTTATTCAAGTAGATTTTTCTCTCAATTTCTTTAACCTAGAGCTTACCTATTAGTTTATGGAGAGTATCCCCTGGCTAATTAGTTCATAAATCGAAGCTCACATTTATAGAGAATTTCTAAGCATCTATATGAGTACTTTTGCAGTTGATCTTTATTGTGTCAGTCATTTAGGCGAACTTTTGTACAAAGAATAGCAATGATATTTACTATTTGCTACTAAAGTAAGATTGCTTTTCAGGAACTTACTAGACTTATAGTCCTCCCCATTCAACACTCTCTATTATTATAGATGGTTAAGAAGCCTTTTATAAGCTCTCTAAAACTTTGCTTTGAACGTTCTCAGAATCTCTTACGATAAACTCATTTTCACCTACACTCTAAGGATTAAAGTTTGGAATGTTCAATAAACTTTCACCAATGCCAAACATAAACACCTTGCTTTCTTCTTGTTAAGCCTCGTTTCTTATTTTATAAAGCTAAAGGTTACTAAAATCTCCATCTGTTAGGATGAAAAATTTCCTTGGGAAATAAGGATCGAAAGGCTGTTAAAATATTGCATTTAAAGGAGCTAATATTTCAGTAACTCCCATATCAGCTTTGAAGTCTTAAATGAATTATGTTGCCTATTCTAAGCTTTGATTGTTATATAGAACTGCCTTAGAGAACATAATATTGAAATTAGATCCTACACTTACTATGTTAAATTTGCAACCTAAAGGAAGGGATTTTAATAGTAGTGTTAAAGTTTGCTTAGCTAGTTCGATTCTTTATCCAGTCATACTCTAGCTCCTGTCTAATACAAATATAAATTCACCATTTCCATCAGAATCTAAGTTTATCTATGGGATGAAGGAAATAAATCCTGCGATTTGGTTCTCTTGGTTTCTCTAAAATAGATATTTTGGAGCATAGCAGTCTTAAGTCATGAACTTAATAATGAAATCTTTATCAGGTTCGTAGTTTTGAGTAGAGTCCAGATTAATTTTCCAATGAAAAGGAGACAGTTTCCAAATATTTATTTTATGGCAAGGACTCTTTACAGCCAGAATTGATTTCTACTATTTAATTTCACAACTCATGCTTATTTTATAGGGAACTCTTTCTAGAAGTTCTACCTTTGAGTTGAAATTATTTCCGGTCTTTGCTGGCTATTTCTAATCTTAAACTTGTAAACCATCTTGTGGAGTAAATGCATTAGGGATCTTAAAAATTTGGCTTTACATATCGACTGTACATATTCCTATATAAGTTATAGTTATAGATATTTATTAATTTGGTTATAGCTTTCCAACGTTAAGTACCATTCTATCCTATCTATCGTCTGTGTCAAAAGCAGCTACGAAACAACTGTCTTAATACTGAGTTTCTTCAAATTGTCTTTTAGCTTCTCTTTTTTCCTCTATAATAGCATCTGCAGCTACTCCTGTATCTGTCTTGACTTTCACACTTGAGATAGTAAAATCATTGGCTACTGGGAAGACTCACTCAACTTCTATAGTGTTGCTATAAATATTTTTGTAAGTCTAACAAATTTAGAGGTTAATGACTGACTCCTAAATAATGCAATCCATTAATATTTCCTGGAGTGGAACAGATCTCATCTACTTTCTATCGTTAAGGCCAAAGGTAAATTTTTTTAGCTTTATGGTATTTATTTTTGGATTACTAATTGTTGGATTTTTAACTATACTAGGACTTTGATCTCTTACTCTTGATCTACTTCGACTGTTTGATCTAGAAGAATAACTGCTTTTTTTTTACCTATAATCTGATTGAGAAGATGAGCGAGAACGTAAACGCGAACGAGAGCGTGAAGAAGACCGAGAAACTGAACGAGAAGTTGACCTAGAGCGTGAGCCTGATTTCTAGGAATAACTACCTGATGCAGAGCGAGAAGAGTTAGATCTTGATCTAGTTCTAGATCTTGTTCATTTACCATTAGCTTTACTATATCTCCTTCAATTAGGAGATGGTGTACGCGATAGTTCACATTGTCTTCTCACATGACCTTATTCCTTACATCTAAAACAGCGAATAATCTTTGGTTCATCACACTATCTAGCTCAATGGCCAGTTTTTCTACAATTGAAACATCTATCCATAGAGCAAGAATTTCTCCATCCTCGTTTGATATATCCTCCGTAGGTATTTCTTTAGCCTTGATTATAATTACCTTAGCCATTAATTCCATAAGGTCTGAAAAATCTTGGAGGCCCTTTTCCCCATTTTCTAACTCAAGGACGTTGATTCTGATTTGATTCAACTCAAACAACAGTTAGCTTCTTTCCATCAAAATATTACCCATTTAAAGAATTTACAGCTTCTTTCGCTTCTCTAAAGTTACCATATTCCTACACTAAAAGCTTACAACGAAAGCATATCTATTTCTAAACTCCAAGTTTTCAATTCTTCCATATTTATCAAGTTCATTCTCAATACTTTCATAAGTTGTTTTCCTAGAAAATTTCCCAGCAAATATTTTGCAGTGAGTTCTAAATTCTCCCATTTTTATTACAAGTTAGAAGTTGATTGAGTAAAGTTAAAAACTAGTTTAATATAATTTAAATCATCTGAATTATCTTATAAGCTTTTAAGTCTATTCTACTTGTGAATTAAACTAAGTTTATTTCATTAGAATTTTTTATCTCGAATAGAAATTTTTTCCGTTCATCTGCTACTTTGTTTCAGTACATAATAATCTGCTGTTTAAGTCTATCCACTGACTTTCTATACTAGCAAGGAGAGTTTTTAAAGGCTGCATATTTATGAATTTAATGGGGTTTATGGACTTTGGAGTTATTATCTTTGTTTTTGAGATTTGAAGATCTAGTCTAATGAGATATTTAGATTAAAGCTTTTGATTGGAATCAAAGGCTTCTATTTGAGGTTTTCTAGATAAATAGCTTATATCTAATGCTATTTTTGGGGTATAGATTAACAGTCATTGATTGACTTCTCAGAGAAACGCCACAAGAAAATTGCTTGCTGAACTTGATTTAGTTAAGCTGTAGAGATTTTTCCTTGATATAGAATTTTGAAGTATTTGAGAGTTAGAAACTGGAATCAAGCAATTCAGATTATAGATAAGGTGGAGAAGTCAAGCATTAGTTATCTAATTTGTAAAGTGGAGCAACAAAGAGATGAATATAAAGCTTAACTATCTCGTATAAAACTTAGAACGCTTAAAGACTCTTACTTAATAAAACTACTTAAGAGTCAGAATTCGTTACTTAGCCTCATAAAATTAAACATTCCACTTGAGTAAAATTTAAGAAAAGCCAAGCAGTAAAATGAAATTTTGATAAATCTACATACCCTCTTTTTATTATCCATTTATATAGTCTACTATAAATTGAAAGCATGCTTGGAAACTAATAATTAAGAGGTATTTATTCCAATTAATTATTAAGTAGCTAGACATTAATTTTGACTATATTAATTTATTTCTTATTAATTATATCCTAATATAATAATGCATTCGCTTACTACACTCAATAATAACTCAATCTGATTGAAGCTAATTATTTAAATAGATGTACCTTAATCTGAATATTAAGGTAGAAATGTATTAATAGGACCAATTAGACTTTCTTTTTCTACCTTTTTGTAGCATGATTAACTAACTTCTTTAATGGTAATCACATCAAATCTAGAAATCTAGTAACTAGCATCTTTCATTTAGTTATAAATAGCAAAGCCTTAGAACGCATATCTATTTCGTACCTTATGCTTTAAAGTGATGAAGCTTGAAGATATTAATAGTGTAGTTCTTTGATATTAACTAAATAGATCATTTAGACTAATGGCATTCTAAAGATTAAAAATGGATGAAAAATAAGGAAATATCCAAGAAGCATGATTGAAAAACTGCTCTAAAAATAATCTTTTTTATATCTCTGTTAGCATCCTAAATCTGGCTAGCTTAAACTCTTACCACTTTATTACGCCATCTTTTAATAATCATTTTAAGTTAAACCTAAATATTCCCTTCAAAAGTACTTATCCTCTTTTATTAATATCCTATTTAATTAACTAAGGTTATAGAATTAGTCCTCTATCACTAAATCCAAGACGTAAATTTATTAGCCAAAGCTGAATTATTTAGAGTATATCAAAGATTGTATTAGATAGTTCACCTTTCTCTTGTCACTCTTTTGCTTAAATTCATCTAGCTTCATTAACATCTTGAAAGACACCAAACTTAGAAGTATTCTCTCCTTTTTGAGTTTTTTACTTTGCTATTTATCCTGTATAAGTTAAATTAATTGGATGTGTTTGTAAGATATTGGTGATAGAACAAGAAAAGGAAAATTTCCATAAATAGAAAGAGAAAACATAGTTCCTTATAGTGCTTGAGTGAAAGCATTACTTGTGAGGTATATATTTAGCCAATAAATGTTGAATTGCTAGTTAGTTTAAATAAAAATGTAAGCAAGCTAAGTAAATGAAGAATAAAAGCTAGATCCTGCCTGAATAGATCCAGAGAATAGATACTAGATTAAAAAGGTAGAATTAGTGTGTCATAGAGGAGCTAATCAGTATGCTCCAGAAAATACTTACGCTTCTGCCTAAATATGTATTGGCTGGAAAGCTGATTATTTAGAAATAGATATCAATTAGTCGGCGGATGGCTAAATGTATGTGTTTCATGGACCTAAACTAGAAGGAATCGGAGGATAGGGAAATTTTTCAGAACAGCTTTCTTCATATATAGAGACACTTGATGCTGGAAGTTGGTTTGATCCTAAGTTTAAAATTGAGAAAATTCCTAGGCTCGAGGAATTTTTCCAATTCGTCTAAGGAAAAATCAAGCTTTTTTTAGACATTAAAAAGGCTAATGTTCCTGTTTTGCTAGCTCTGATTAAAAAATATAACGTTGATTGCTTTATTTGAAGCTAATATGATGAGATAACTTAAGAAATAAGGAACTTGGATAAAGACATCCTGATTAAAGTAAATGTGAAGAATAAGGATGATGTTCTGATGGCAAAAGAGAGATTTTAAGCTTAGATTGTAGAGACATAGATCTAATGAATG
Organism: Loxodes magnus; assembly: GCA_946699065.1. Taxonomy (NCBI): domain Eukaryota; phylum Ciliophora; class Karyorelictea; order Loxodida; family Loxodidae; genus Loxodes; species Loxodes magnus. Next base: position 206,486 of record CAMPDV010000601.1, read on the forward strand.
AACCATGAGATTAAACAAGCTTGCTAATAGGAGGGCATCAAGTTGATGATATTTCAGAGGAAAAAAAATATTGAAGCGTATAAGTATATTATAAGATGGGGAGTTGATATGATTAACTTAGATCACGCAGATGCTTTTATGGAAGTTTAGAATGATTTCCTCAGAGAAGCCAACCAAAGTTGACAAAGAAATTAGATTAATATCTAAATTACTCAGATTTACACCATTCTTGCTATATTAATGCTAATCATAATCATAACAATCCTTAAGGAGCCAAAACTTAAAGGTTTTCATTTTATATATTCATTCTTTAATTAATATGAACTAATTTCTTTATGAATCATATCTGATTTTCTAGATTATTAGTTACTTGCAATACTAAGCTTCTAAACTAGAAATCGAGAAAGAAATATAAATATTTTAGTTATTCTGGAGTTTAGCTTAAAGAAAAAAGGGAGGAAATCACTAATAAATATACTTTTATAAAAAAGGTTTAAAAGACTAATAAAGCTTTTAACTAAGCCACTAGTAAATCCTTCCATACTTAGTGTAAAAATACCATAACTATAGCTTACAACAAAAGATGGATTTAGCATATTTAAACAAAAAGATGCTAAAAGAGTGATAAGTAATAAAATGATAGCACTAATAAACCCAATACCCCTAACTTTAATTATACCAGTTAACTATTAAAGGGATTTAATTTTAGTGATAACAATAAAAAATTATTATAAATTAAGCTTTTAAATTTGTTTCAAGATAATTTCTAATGAAATTCAAGTGAAAATAATAATAGCCAAGCCTATTGAAATAATGGCAGGGTAATTTAACTTTATGAATATGAACCAGCCTTTAAATCTTAATGATTTGGACTAGTAACTTAGCTATATGAACTGATAGATACAAAATTTCCAGCAGTAAATAGAGATAAAGAATAATAGCAATGCCAGTCTTGAATACCACATTCAATTTAAATAACGTAAAATTGAAGCGATAAACTTTCTATATTAGATATAATAAAATATCCAATCTTTAAACTTGAGAAACTTTACACTTGAACAAGAGATAAATAAAGATGACTTAAAGATATAATAATTACAAAATGAAGTCTAAAGTAAAGAAGTATTTAGATAATAGAATTAGGTTAGAATCAATTAGCTCTAATACTTAATATAAGAGAAAAATAAATTAAGCAAAGAAAAGGAGATAAGATAGTAGATTTAGCAGCCTGAATAGATTCATGCATAATTAAATTAAAATACAGAGTAACCTTACTTAAATATAGCTAAAAGTTAGGAATAATAGTAGTGGACAATTTAAGGTAGTTAAAGTAAAAATACAGAACCAAAATACCAAAATTATTAAGAAACCTTAGGGAATAAAAACAAAAATCAAAATCTGGAACTTCGTCAAAACCAGTAAAAAAACCTTCCTAATTCTGGTTAGTAGAAATAGAATGAGTAATATAGTTAGATTTCTAGATCTTAATGCTTAAACCAAAACTGCTAAGGAAGATATACAATTAAGGATTTAATATTTCTAAGATGCAAGCATTGCTTTTGTAAAGATTGCTTGGGGGATTTCTTAGCAAATCGCACGAATGGTTTTATAGTCTGCTATGAAGGTGAATATGGATACAATACAAAGTGCTCCTATTAGAACTGCAATATTCCTATTTAATACCAGGAAATTTAAGAAATAGTAGGAGTTGATATGTTTAAAGATTTACTATAAGCTGCATAATAAAGATAAGCTGAAGAATAACGTTAAAAATTATAAGAGTCTAACTAAGAAATGATCATAGTAAAATGCATGAATACATAATGCTTTAACAATAGCTAGCCCTAAAACATAGTAGAATTAAAATGTGGACATAATTTCTGTGACTAATGCTTATAAGAAAAAATAAAGGAAAAAACGTAGAATAAAATGAATATATTTGAGTTTGAAAAAGATTACTAAAAAATAAACTGTATTAAGTGCTAGTTAGTTTTATAATAAGAAGATCTAAAAATTATACTAGGAGAGAAGGAATATTTAAAATATGAGTAGGAAGCTGCTAAAAGACTAGAAGCCTATTATTAACAGCAAGCGTGATAAAATTGATATAACTAAGAACATTAATAAATAAATTTCATCTAATAGACTAAGATTAAAACAATAGATTTAAAAAGATAGTAGTTACAGTAAAAAGATAAAGAAGATAAAAAATATTAAGAGAAAGAAAATATTAATTAGTGCAATAATATTTTATGTAGAGAACGAGCTGTAAAAGAAAATATTGCAGTTCTTGGTTGCAAGCACTAGTTCTGTAAAAAATGCTTAATAGAAAAAATTTAATTTGAAGGAAAACCAAAAATTTGTTTAGATTTCAATAAAAATCGTTAAAATTATTGCTACCTGTGTGAATATAAATTTATAGAAAAAGATTATATTGAAATATTAGGCTAGCAATATGAAATGCTATACGAAGAAGCACTGAAAGAAGAATTCGGCCTAGAAAATAAATAGTACTAGGATTAGATTACTGAACTAAAAAACTAATAAAAATATTTTACTTGCACTTGATGCTATAAACCTTAAAAAGTTTAAGATAAAGTTTCTTTTCAAAAGTGTAGTCATAGCTAATGCAGAAATTGTTTTGAATTAGAAGTAAATTAAAAATTAAGTGAAGCATTGCCCATTTAACAAGAAAACAAATAATTTTTATGATGTAAAATGTGTCTTGTCAAAATGTAATTTGAAGATAATTCTGAAATTTAAGTTTTAGGAGATTAGAAAAAAAATAAGAGTTAGAATGAAAGTTTTGAAGTTATTGAAGTAAATGAAGAAATTAATTAAGAAAAAGAAATGAAAAAATGCTAAGCATCAAATTGTATTTAAGAAAGTTAGTGACTTATTACATTAGATTGTGGGCATTTATTCTGCTTATAATGTGCTTTCAAAGATTTAGAAAGTTAAACTTAAGGTTTATTTGTTATTTTAAAGATTGATGTTATCGAAAGACCTAAATGCATGATTTGCAATAATATTCTCAATTTAAGAGAATTAAAATTAATAATTAGTGAAGAATAATTAAAAAAATATTACAACTAAGCTCTTGATAGATAAGTATAATGCAAGATTAAAGGAAATAAAAATTAAATAAATACAAGAAATTAGCTATATAAATAGTAAAACAGTAAGATCAATGGTTAGGTAGAGAAAGTTAGCTTAGAAATGATGGAGTTGTAAGATTAAAATATATAAATAGCAGGAGATATGTAATACAGTTGTTGCTATCAATCTTGCAAGCTCTAAACAAATATTTAAAACGATTTATGAAAACTTGAATGTAATCATAGCTACTGCAAGAAATGCGTTATTTAAATTCTTACAGATATTTAAAGTAACTAAAATGATTCTATAAGTTTGGAAACACTTGAAACATATTTAAAATGCTTCATATGTAAAAAATAGTAATTTACTACTTTTGGTTTAAAAAACTTCATAGGAGAAGAAACTTATTAACAAATAATTTAAACTAGAAAGGGATAATAATAAGATTACACCAATTAATAAACGAAAGATTATTCATAAGATTAATTTTAAATATATTAAGGATATAGATGCTAAGAATGCCAAGAGTAGAATTAATAGTTATTATGGATTCTCAAATGTAGCCATTCTTTCTGTAAGAAATGTCTCATTAATAAGATAAAAGTTTTACATTTAAAAAACCAATAATTATAAGAGTAAGATTTAAGTTGCTATAATATAGAATGTAAGCATTGTTAGATTGTTGATACGTTAACAACTTGAGAATTAAGTAATTTTCTTAATGAAACAGATTGAAATAAAATTGATCTTAATCTATACTAGAAGAATTAGGATAATAACTATCAAAGTTAAGTTAAAGCATAATAATTATGCTAATATCAATACTGTAAAAAGAAAAGCTAGACAATAATTAGTTTAATTTGCTAGCATTATCTTTGCTTAGATTGCAGTACTTGAAAATTATGCTTTATATGCAAGAGAACTTTAGTTGAATAAGATTTTAAAATTATAAACGATAAAAAATAAGAAATAGAAGACTAAAAGAAACTTTAGTTGAACCAGAATACTTAAAATTAGCGGTGTCTTTAAAATAATTGCTTGTATAAAAATAAGTAAGACAACCTTATTATCCAATTAATGTGCGGACATAGTTTTTGTAGAGGGTGCATGATAATAAAGTTATAATAATAGAATGGCTCTTTAAACGCAATAAAAAATTCATAAGCAGCATGCGACATCTGTGAATAGCAAATAAAATACGAAGAACTAAAAGCAATAGAAGCAAAGCTAATAAAATGATCACAATAGCTTAAATATTTTTATTAAGCATATAAATCAAAATTAATAAGTATAAAAAATTCTTTAATGAGAAATCAATGATAGTTATCTTATAACCTTTATTCATATTTTAAACTAAAGATAATATTAAAAAAGGAATAAGGAATAAGAAACTAAGTATAAGCTTATATTTCTAAGAGCTATTTAAAGTTCTTTAAACTAGTGATCATTCTTTAGATATTAATTTTAAGCTTATCTCCCTTTTTTATTTGATCAAAATACCTTCTAGTTAAATTTTTTTGTTTTATAATTGTGAGATTAATTTGTACTATAAGTAACTCAGTTATTCCATGTAAATAAAGGAAGCTTGAGGTTTTATAATTTGTTATGCATAAAGCCTTAAAATTGATAATTATATTAAAACCACTAAAGGAGTAAATAGAAAACGTAGTTAGAGTAACGGAGCAGTAGTTAGAACTTAGAAAAATTTAAATTATTGTCATATCATAACTAACCAGGTAAAGTACGGAGGGATATGCATTTAAAGTATAAGATGTTAAATCCTTTGCTTCTATATCTTGCTTTCTTAAGAATTTAGTTCTTAGTCAATTTAAGTTTTTTAAAAGGATGATTAATTTTAATAGAAGCTTCATATAATTAAATTAAAAGTCATTCGTTGGAAAGAATTTACCAAAACTAGAAGTTCCACTCCAAAGCTAGAAAAATATGTCATCTTGATATTTTCCATTTTCATAGTGTTAGTTCGCTTATTTATATACTGAAGACTAAGAAGTTTAATAGCAAAAGAGAGGACTAACTTGAAGAAACGTATAAATGTATAAGGTATTCTAACCTTACCTACACTGATTAAAGTATGGAGTATATAGCTCTCTTTAATATCTTAAATTAAACAAGTTATATTATATAATTAATGAATATATACTTAATATACATTTAAGCATAATAAGTGCTTAATAGATACCAAGATTCAATTTTATTATCTATATAACTAAAGTGATTGGGAATTATCTAGCATCGTGATTTCATAGGCAAATAAGAGTAATTTTTCAGAGACTTATAAAGTTATATTTTTCATACTAAGATTCAAAGCAGAAATCATTTTGAAAAAGAAAGGCAAGTATCACTATAATTGAAGCTAAAGATATAAAAATAAGGAAAATAAATATAATGTAGTTATCAAGCAGTCTATCTTTTAATATACTAAATAGAGCTTATAGATATAAATAATTATACCATTTATCTATAAATAGAAGATTAAGCTTATCATTTATTAATCAAGAGGTTGAAATTTAAATATTAGAAGAATCAAATTGAATGTCTTATAGAATGCTAGAGTGAAGTTAGATTTAGTGATTTATTAGGATAATTATAGAAGGAAGTAATGATATCTGTAATTAGTTGCCTTTTTTGGAAATTGAGTTATAAGTTCTTCATGAGTGCATGAGGATTTAAATATTCTATCCTTATAGAAATAAAGAAGTTAAAGCTAAAATGTATATCTTAGATTAAATAGCTATTAGTTAAATTGAAAAATAAGAGATGATCAGAACTACTTTTAGTCTATAAACCTACTATTTTTATTCCTTAATTAAGCTTTAAGTTATATTACACATCCTCTAGCTTTCTTTAAGTATATTAGTATACTTCATTCTTCTTTGAATCACTTATCATCTCTTCACTCCTTACTACTAGTTAATTTAAAAATTTATTATTTTTACTTATTGAAGCAAATTCAGTGTTTTATATAATATTAAGGCTTAAAAATTATGGTTCTGCACATTTGTTTTTAGCAGCTATTTAGTTAATATTTTTCTTATTCATGTAGTTTCCTTATTTGATGTGATATATTGACTATTTTGTGAGATTATTTAAACTTCACAGTTTGATTGTATAGCTTGATCTTTGAAAACCTTTAAAGAGAATTGATAATCATTTATTTAGTTAACTAACTTAATATGTTATCCGTGCCTTTTCAGTCTACATTATTGAATGAAGTATCAAAATCAGAGTCTTCAGAGATTTTTATCAATTTACCCTCTATAAACTAAATAGCTTTACTAAAAGGAATTTTTTATTCCATAAAGTTCTGTCTTATTATACTTACTTTGTATATACTGTCAATAGTTTAGCTTTGATTCATTAACTAAAGTCTTTTGGTATACCAAACGAACTAAAAATAGCTCTTAAATTTCTTTTTACCTATCTCACTCTATCTCTTTTTCTTATCTGCTTACTCTTCATTCGTTTTTAAGCTAACTTACTAGAAGTTTCTATTTTTGATTTTTATATATTCGTTTTCCGAGCTTTATGAACTTTCCGATGTATCAGAATCAATATAACTACATACACTAACAATTTCCATTTAATTCGCTTATTCTTGCTGTTGGGAGCATTAGCTTTAACTCTTTCCTCTAGAGGTATGAGTTGAATCAGTATCACTACAGCTTTAAATAGAATTGATATATTTATTTGAGCTTTACTGAAGATCAAACTTAGCACTACTTTAAGCCTATGCTACAATATTACTTTCTTATAGAGAGTATCTTCCTTAAAGCTTAGTCAATTTTACCTATACTTAAAAGTTACTTATGCAAGATAAATTAATCTATTTTTAAGAGCAAGCTCTATTGAACTTCGGCATGGATAGCAGTCTTATATCATTTTAATAAAGTGGGGTATAAGTTTATTAAACTTCATTTATCTATTTACATTTAAGATCTGAATGGCGATGTATTAAAACTTATAGTTCATAGCTTCAATTTAATTCACTAACTTCCTTAACTAATGCTAAATTTAAGAATACTCATCTAAACTGCTTTAACTCCTTTCCTTTAGTCTTTTATATTCATTTCTATTTATCTTAATCAACGACAAATAAGCAAGTAGTACTCATTACATTCTAAAAACTTTTGACATTTCCAGTTTCCCCTCTTAAGCTCGCTGTAAAATTTCCTTAAGTTTCCTTACTCTTAGCCTATCCCTACTGAATATTTCAATTCTTCTACAATATACAAAGAGTCTTATGACAGTTACTTTCTTTAATACCTTAAGTATTTGTTTACACCTCCATTACAAATAATAAATACAATATAATAATTCTATTAATCATCTGATTTAAAGCAACCTTATTTACGAAATTTTACATTTAAGTATAGTTAGAATTTCCTTAAAATTACTTTTAACAATTAGACTTACTTATATCTAAACCTTTATAGACTAGCTAAAAAAGGGAGTTATACTATTATGTGTATGAAGGTTTACTCTATAGGTAAAATTTATTTCCTTGCTAGCTAAAAACTAGAAGGTGCTATCATTTTTACCGATTTTGTATCTAATATTTACTTATATTCTTCATAATGGTATTTGATTGTCTTGTTATAAGATACTTTTATGAAAAATATAGCAGAATGTGTTTGAAATGGTTTAAGAACCAAGATAATTAAGATTCCCTTTTTAAAATTACAATGGTTTATTACTAATATTATACTTAAAGCTTCTGCATATTTAATATTAAGCTATTAGTCATGCATAAGCTACTTACTTATGAGCCAATTTATTCCAGGAATTCCTTTTTCTATCACTTATGTAAATCTTAGGGAAGTTCTCAAAATACAGCCTCGTTAATTTTATAATTGTTGCATAGGTTTATGAGTTAATAATCGAATTTAGTTATTAAATATAATGAACATTCTTTACGTGGAGCCACATATTTTAGAAATAAGCTATTGATGCTTGTAAATATATTTTAATACTGATTTACTTAATTGAGCTATAATTTTAACTAAATAGGATAATTTTTATACCTTTATACTCATCTGAGATTGTTACTTGGATATATAATATAAGATAATATACTTTACTCACCATCAAATACTTACACTCGCTGAAATGAAATACTTCTCTCACAGTTTTGAAAATCTAATGCTGTAAGCTAAATTTTCATTTTAATACTAGAGTAATCCCTTATTCCCTTTCTTGCTTATAATGTGGTTTCCTCTATCTAACGTTTATTACTCTTACTTAAATTAAATTAAATCTTTAGTTTTAGTTAAATTCCAGAGGATAAAGGAAATATCATAGAACCATTTAATATATTAATACAGAGCCTTTACTATACACAATTATAAGACTTAAGTTAAGATTAGAAAGTTAAGTTATCTTTTTAGTATATTTACCTTTATTTTCTATTATAATCTAGAACTTTTCATAAGGTGTCCTATCCACTTCTTGGATATAACTTTGAGTATAAATACTTTTTTTGTCTTTCTTTTTAATTATTCTAGGTATTGTAATCCATTTCCTTACCTTTTCTCTCTTACTGAAATTCTCTTATATATCCTTCTTAATTTTTATGACTATCATTTAAATATCTATGATAATTGGGTAAATGAACAGTATTTATTCGATTCACTACTGTATATTTATTATAGTAGTTCAAAGCTTCAAATATAATCCTAATCTTTAATCTTAGACTGAAAAATTGAATAAAAGCATAAGATTTTTACAAGCTAGCAGCTTACTCTTTCTTTCAAATCTATTGCTTATTTTATCTAGCTTTTCATCATTTTAATTATTGATATTCTCAGTTTGGTTTTATACACTAAGACGGAAGTTAAATAATTTAGCAATATTAAGAGGTTTGCTTAGCTTTGTAAATATATGACTTAGAATATCTCACCTATTTATTTAATTTACTCTTGATTATCTTAATTATTCATGCTTTATATCCCAGATTTAAGAAATATTAGCTTAAACTCTTTTGCTTGAAATTAGTTCTTAGTAGTCCCTCTATCTATCAAGAGAGGTTTGAAAGGAAAGTCCTATTAATAAGTTATTAAAGCTAGAGAATCATCATGTGCTTATATAGATTGCTTTACTATTTTCTACTCAGCTTAATATTTAACCTTCTTTAATATACATATGTCAAGTGAATTAGAATATACCAAGATTTTAACTTGATATAATAACTAGCAAAAGCTTTATAATATAGTAGAAAGATATTCTAGAAAAATAGTGAGATTAAAATAATTTCAGAGATGAGATGCTTCTAGAAAGCATTATATTCTACCCTTCTCACTACAATTCTACCAATAGAAGGTTTTTCATTTTTAATTAATTATATTTAATCATAATATATTTGTTTATTTAGCTAAGTAAGATCCAAGATTTTCCCATGTGCTCTTATCTAGATGATATACTAGTAGATTAGAGCTACAATTATATTAGTAAACTGATTTTCTTATTACTACTGGTTATGTGTATGTATAATAGTCTCCTGGATGCTCCGCTCCATGCTTTATGAAGTTCTTGTCAAATAAAAAAGTGCTAAAACCTGTGCTGTTATTCTGCCAAATAAGACTCGAATTTTGTTAAGTCAAAGCAGCTGCATTCGTCATTGATGGTGTCGGAAGATTCTAATTTTAAAGAACAATCCATTAGTTTCTTTAAGAGTCATAAGTCTAAACTCTGTCCTCGTTTTTTATATATAAACCTCCAAACACTCAAATTATCTCATTCAAGCAACAGCCTCCAAAACTTTAAACTGGAATTGAAATGTTAGTTATGTTTTAGAATGAAGAGTTGCTTTCATTAAATACTTCACACATATTAATACTATCTTTACCTTACCTTCCTGCAATAATATAGTTCAAATCTTTTACTTGAACTGTTCTATGTAGTGCTCTTTAGCTATTCATTTAAAACTTCTTTATATTTCCTTGATCATACAGAGTGTAATTTTTATTTTACATATTACCTCCTGATATTACGATCTTTTAGTCTGCAATTTACTCAACTTAACTAAAATCTTGAAAAGTAACTGGAATGTTAATCTCTTGCTTAGAGAATTTCTAAGTACTAAGATTGAAATTTAATTTGAATTATGAGTTGACAGGGACGGTTAGGATGCTTTATAAATCTAAGGATTTGCTTTCCTTTATTCTAAATTACCCTAAAAGAGCTTAAAACTACTATATCATCTGATTAGCTATTTCCCAAAGTCTCTACTACTCTAACTTAAGGGACTGCTACAATGATACTTCATTAGTCTAATTGAAATCTTTTTATACTCCTCTTATCTATTCTTATGATATTTAAGTCTTTTCTAATTGCACGATTCCAAACTGTAATATATGAATCTGCTCCTATATCTTATTTTACGAAGACTCTAAAGCTTTACAAATCTCATTGCACTTAGAAAATAAGATTTTCTCTAAGTTAATAATAATTTACTGGATAATAAACCATTTAGTCTTCTAAGCCTTCTTAAGAGTTTCTTTATTTATGGTATGAAGCTCTTTTAATTTTTAACTTTAATCGCTTAGAAGTTTAATCCTTTATTGCTTCAGGTTAAATTATTAGTTTACTTCTTAATCTATCAGAGTAAAAGGCGGCTATCTAAATGATGATCTGCATACTAAGCATTATATGCATTATCTTTGCTCATATTACAGTTAAGCACAGTTTAGACAGAGGGAATGAGAGCAAGGCAGTTTTAAAGGAATCTAACGAACACTATCATAGTTTTTGTTGCAAGAGATACATGCAAAGACATTCTACATGCTTACTAGTCTTTATTTAAGTTATAATTATTAAAGATAAATCAAGCAGCTATTTAAACTATCAACTTTAAATATATTTAGACTTATTAAAGCTATTTTGATGAGTTTCTATTTATATAGGGAATTAGATGGAATACTCTGTGTTAATTTTATGCTTTTGTGTAATTGAAGCTCTAATTTATGTTTAGTGTAGAGGAAGATAAGGTTAATTATATTAAGTGATAAGACTCTTAAAACTAAAATAGAAGTTTAAGGTGTATTAACTATTATTAGCAGATGTAAGTCTGAGATATAGTTAATAGTTCATACCATACTTAAATATATAGGAAGAAGTTTAAATTAAAAATAATAAGGGCTATGTTCTTGCTCGTGTAGATATAAAATACTCAGAAATAAAAATATGACTAGTCACTATTTTATTCTATATTAACTAAATCAATACAAAGGACTAAAAGGGAATAATTTTCTTTAGTTTAAAAATGAAGTTAGAAGTTTATTTAGCTGTACTTACATTCTGTGCTTTACTTTAAAGCACTTTTTCAATCTCTATTGAAGACTTTGGTGCTGTTGCTAATGATAATACAGTTGATACTGCTTTCTTAAACTCTGATGCTATTTAGAAAGCTTTTTAGGCATTAAGTGAGTAGAAGCCAGAGGAAAGAATAGTGATTATTCCTGAAGGTAAAACTTATTACTTCTTCCCTGTATAAGTTTTAAACCTCTCTAATTTTACCTTTTAAATCGATGGAAATCTTATTACTCCTGCAAATTCCTTTGATACATGGCCAAAAGAAGGTAATAATTATAAGCATGCGCTTTGGATAATAAACTGTAGCTACTTCAAAATATCAGGAAATGGATATGTAGATGGGTAAGGATATGATTGGTGGTGGGCAACCCTGACAACAAAAGTAGGAAGTAATAGACCTGATCTTTTCTATATAGAGTAATCCTCTTATTTCGAAATAGAAAACATCAGAGTTAAAAATTCTCCACGATATCATTTCGCATTACATGATGTAATTTATGTAACAATAAGAGGTATTGATATCAAAGTAGACGTTAGAGGATAAACTGAATTAGTTGAAAAGTATAAAAAGCTAAGAGAAAGTTAAACCTCGTTCTAGGATAAAGTTATGAACTGGTTAAATCCAATTCCAATGTTTCCTTTTAATACAGATGGAATAGATCCATGGGGTTCAAATATCTATATCTCTAATGTTTCAATTGAAAATTATGATGACGCAGTAGCTGTAAAGCCTTGCAATAAAGGATATAAATTATCTACTTGCTCAGAAAATATCTTAGTTGAGAATTCAAGAGTTAAATTTGGAGTAGGAATGACAATAGGCTCAGTTCCTCCCAACGATAATTTTGCATGTGTGAGAAACGTAACTTTCAGAAACATTCAATTCGAAAAACCTTTTAAAGCTATTTATGTAAAAACAAATCCAGGTGAGCATGGATATGGAATCATAGAAAACATAATTTATGAAAATATAGTAATTCATGAACCTATTTGGTGGGGAATTTATATTGGCCCATAGTAGTAAAAGCAACCTGATGGAGGAGGACCAGGATGTATGGTTTATCCTTTAAATAAGGATTGCCAAACTTAGCCTCGAGTTCCAATAAAAGATATTACGCTAAGAAATATTACATCAACAAAAGGCTGGCTAAGTCCTGGAATTTTAAGATGTAACGAAACAGCACCATGCACTGGATGAGTTTTCGAAGATGTAAAAATTGAAGGTTGGGCAAGTTCTTGGGGATGGTACTGCGAAAATATTTACGGAATTGCTAAAAACGTGTTTCCTGATCCTGGCTGCTTTGCATAGAATGAAAACCTTCCAAAGCTAAAGTCTAAAATTCTATAGAAGGGAAAATGAAGCACTAGGAAAACATAAATTTAAATTAAAGTTGAATTAAAAAAGCTTTCCTTTATTTAAATTACTATCTTCTTATTAATTATTAAATTAGATTCAATATCTATCAAAATGATGCCTTATTATTACTTCAACGATTCTATTACATTTTTTACTTAAAAGCTAGAAAATTAAATTAAACTAAAGTTTCCATATAAGTAGCAATGGCATATTATATCAATTTTATTAGACAAATTTACTCTGTAAAACACATAGAAATAACCTCTTTTAGGTATTATATTTATATTAATTTTAGTTTCAAGCATTTTAAAGTAATTATTATGTGGATTTGCTCGAAATTTCTTAAATTTACAAAATAACTTTGGAAGCAATCAAACAATCATAATATCTATTCTCATATTTCAAACTTAAAAGTCGAATAAAAATATTTAAAGCTAAAATTTAATTGAAATCAAACATAATTTTTGAATTTCATATGATAAAAAGTATCTTATAAGTCTTACTTAAAGGATGCTAAATTAAATATAATTATTAATTATGTTTGAGTAAAATTTTGTTCTTAAAAGAATTAATTTACATGACAAACTTATATTATTCACGACGATCTGACAGTTTGTTGTGAAATCTTTTTATTTCATCCTGTTTTATTTAAAAAATTTACTAGGTTCAATCTAAATATATTCCAGATAAGCTTCCTTATTTTATATTATTTAAGATGCTTCAAGGTATAAATTTATTATGGCTTCAAATATTGTCAAACTGTATATAAATCTGTCGATGCTAAATGTATTATAAGCTTTTACATTAGTTTTTTTTTTGGTATTTTTACCATTTTGAAGTATTACAGAAATTTTTATTTTTCAGACTTATAAATTCAGTTCGAAATTCAATTTTTAAGAATATTGATTACACTTATCACGTTATCTGTTAATTTTCATATACCAAAATTACAATAAAATGATGAGTGTTAAAAAGAAATAGGAGAAAGACTTATATATAAATGGATATAGACAGAGCTAAAAATTCTAGTTTGAAACTGTTTAAATTAAATTTAGAGAAGATTGTAAGCAAATCTTATTCACCTTAGCTCGTTTCGATATCAGATGTCATAAATTGAAAGTGGTATCCTTAGTAAACTATTATATTCTTTTATTATGCCGTTTGTTAATTTACTTGAGCATGATTAAAAAAACAGATTAATGTAAAGGTAATAAATATTAATCTGCATCATGTTTAGTTTCAAAAGAAAACTCAAACCAAAATAAATCAGCTAGTTAATCTTATATCCAATTTATGTGCTTCTTAACTTATTACAAGGCTCAAAGCTTTAAACTTATTTCCTTTAGATTGATTAAGAAATGCCAATAAATCTCCCTAATATTCTTTTTCTTATTTCTAATTCCTAAAAGTTATTCATATATAACAATTTAAATTTTAACTTCTGTTTAACTTCTTTTAGTCATATACATCTAAATCTAAAAGATGCAAGTTTAATCAAATATTTTTGATCATATGATATATGCTTTTATATATGTAAGATCAAAAAAACTAAGCATGCTAAAAAGACAGAAATTGATTTTCTTGTAGTTTGCTAGTTTAAATTTTAACTCCATAACGCTATAAGTTCTAAATCTTTAGCTGACAATTTTGTGTCTATTAATCTTACACTATTTAGTTTAAGATGAAAGTAAATTATATGCATCTTAAATCTTGAGAATTTAACTTTAAAAACTTGAATTTAAAGGATAGAAGAAATAGAATTAGCAAGTTTTGATTCTCAATTTGTTTACATTTTGTTTCTAAAGCTTCCTTCCTAAACTAAACTTAATAGTAGAGATAAAAATAAGCAAGCTGTATATTTATAATATTTAAAATATACCAATATAATCATTTTTAGAGTAGACTAACGAAATTATTTTAAGGTATTATAAATAAATAAAATTGCTATAACTCATATATGGGGAAATAAGAAAAGAGAGGATAATTTTAGCTAAACATAAGTGTAAATTATTAATCTTTGATTTAATGAATAAAGAAACCTCTAAAATAATAGAAAAACATTATAAGATTAATTAACATTTTGGAATTTCATATCTTCTATTAAATCCTTTTTTTTCTTTCATTTGCTTTGTAAAATTCTTCTGCATCAAAATAGACTATTTTAATCTGGCCAAATGGATATTAATTTATATAGTCTTTTAGTTAAATTAGAGAATAATACTCTTATTTTTTTTAAGTATCTACTAGAACTTCTTTTTATCAGCATTCTCAGCCAGACTTTAAAAATACCTTATAATCATGAATTAAATAATTGCGCTTAAGCTACTTCTTCTATCTATTATACTTGCTTCTCTCCCTAGATATACTTTTATAAGCTTACATATCTAACATTAATATTTACTTTCTCATATCTAGTCTTCTAACTATTAATATGATACTTCTATCTTATTATACCATATCTTTAACTAAACCTCTAAAAGCTTATTCTATGTTATAAACAATTAATATTAAATTATATTTGTAAGAATTAGATAGATAACAATTATTAAGTTTAGCTTAATTGCTTAATCTAAGTTTGTTATAATACTTTTATTAGAATCGCTTACTGACTTTTGAAAGCTTATTTTTTAATTATTTTAATAGTTTAATTTCTATGTTTTATTATATTAATTATGGAACCAATCAATAAATACAATACATCGCTTCCCTTTTTACACTCCCTAAAAAAGCAATCCTCCCGGAAAATCTTAAGTGGACTGAGTAACTTAGATAGTTTAAGGACTAAGACTCGTAGAAGAAGTATTTTTTCTAAGAAATGACTAAGTAATTAAATAATTTTATAATCAACCATTTATTTACCTTAGAAATCAGTATCTTAGTAGTTTTGTTCTTATGAAAACAGAGAAACTGATGATTCTCCACTTTCTTTAAGTCCTTAAACTACTTTTGAAAACGGATGAGAAGAAGCATCTCCTATTAAAAAAGCAATTTGAATAATATAAAATGAAGAAAATACATAAAATGAAGAAGAAAAGAAAGAAACAAAATGTAGTCAGACTTAAGGAATAAAAGATTTCGGAGTGCTTATAACAAGTATCTTGTTACTGTTTGCTATTTAGTGTTTATTAATGAAATATTTAATAGAGACAAGAACAGATTAAGATAAAGAGTGAAAATAAAATAAAAACTTTTTACTTATATAATTGAATTAAATAATCTTTATACTTTATAATTATTTTATTTTAAATCAATATTTTCTTAAATAAAAGTAGGGATATTTAGAAGAACAAATCACTTTAAAATAGGGATATTTAAAAAGTAAGATTATATATGTATGTGATTTATTAAATACATTTTTACTAAAATCTATAGAGTAAGCTTGATATTCAACTTTACTTTATATCAAAATAATTACAAACAAAACACAAGTTTAGAATTTGTCTTCCTTAAAAGATTATTTCTTCAACAAAATAAATCTAAATCATTATATTTTTAAAGATCTTAGATTTTCGATAAAGAGCTTATAATAATTGTTCAAGTATGATGTTTCTTTTGTAAGTTAGAAATATTTCTACTTTAGTACTTTATTTGTATCCAATCTTACTAAGGCTATATGTAAATTTCTTGAAAATTGAAAAGATGAAATTACATCTATTTTATTTTATTTTTTCTTATTCTCTTATAAAGTAGGTCTAGTTAGAGTAGCATAAAGCATCTTATAAAATAACCTTTTAGTTACTTGAATTATCTTTAATTATTAATACTCTTATATAATCAAATTTATTTATGATTTAAAGCTCTTTCTAAGAAGCAAAGATTAGATAACATATGCTGTAAATTAAAAAAAAGATTAAGACATTTTTATGATTATATCAATAAGTTGCTTATGAAGTCTAATTTTACTATGTAAATACAGAGTACAACAATCGAAGTTTCTTGTAGATTTTCTTCAATAAATCAAATAAAAAAAATTAATTTAAGCTTTTGATAAAAGATAGAAACTATAAATTTCTGATTTTTTCAAATAAAAATACTCTACATAAAAAGGAAATAGAGCTTTAGTTTAAACTACGAAGGATGATATAACCATTTTTCTAATTTTATTAGATAGCTACTTCTATAAATCTTTCATATAGTGACAATTTTTTTTATTAAGCCTATAATTTTTTTATAACAGACATCTTTTTATGTTCTCTTCCTTAAAAATAATTGCGAAAGCAAAAATAAATTTTTGCTCGTATGAGTAACTCTAAAATAAGCCAAATATTTCTGCTTTTAAAGTCAGAGGCAAATTAACTGGAGATAATTATACTTCATACTATTTATAAAATTTCTAATAAATTTCCCTTAAAACGAAAGAGAGTAAAATAAAAACTATTTAGTTAATTGAAGTTTTCGTATAAAAATCTAAATGAACTATTATTCTCTAAAATATTTAATGATAAACTTTTATACACTTTAGAAATTTTTTACTAGAGACTAATTTATTATTTATAAACGTTTAAGAAAATAATATTGCATTAGTGATTTTAAGAGTTTTATTATCGATATTAAGAGCTTAAAAAAGTATATCAATTTATTTAGCTTCTTCTTTATATCATACTGTTATTTCGTGGAAAACCAAACAAAGGTGACTCCACGTTAATCTATTATTATTATCATAAAAAATCTCGCTAATTCTCATTTACTTAGATATCCCTTTTTATACATTTATCAAATTCTTTGACTTTGATTTCCTCATAAATAAAATACATTTTTGATATAGAATTTTGATGATCTAATTTTAATTTTATAAAGGCAAACTAAAATTTAATTTAGCTTTCAAGTAAGAAATAAATAAATATGATTATAGGGTGCGTAACATCTTGTTGGCGCGCAGCTCTTTCAATATTAATATTTAAAATTAAAAAAGTTCACTTACTTCTTGTTTTCTTTTTAGCCGTCCAATGAGTTAATTCATCTTCTCCAAATGGGGAATCTGTTTATTAAAGATTATTCTCGAATATTGTTTCAAATTTTCCAGTCTACTTGAATAAGATCCAAATAAGAATTAGTAATTAAGTCATTAGAAAGCCCATCAGTCAAACGTTCATACTGCTAGAGAGAACCCTCGGACAAGTTAGGCTTGTCTCTTCTGAGCTTATCCTCCCTTTCCCATGGCGGCATCTAGTGAGGGGTTAATTTTACAGCAGTATACTCTGCACCAGATTAGCTCTAGTTCCCTAACCAAAGCCGACATCCAATTTATTATTTAATATTTAATTGATTATATAAAATGGAAAATTTCTTGCAAAAAGTCTCTTCTTAAAAGGTTGCATCTCAATCAAGTTATGATCAGTAAAATATACTTTAAGAACTCCAAGCTATGTAATTAGAAAATTTTAAACTCCTAAGAACAGTATAAGAACTCGAAAGGAAAATCGAATACCCAATGGTTAATTAATAAGAACAAAAAATTGAAAATAAATAGTTAGGAAATAACAGAACAGAAGAACTAGAAACTAAATTCAACCAATTCGCAGAGTTTTCTGAAAGCATATTCCTCTAGAAAATATCGATGAATAGTCCAATGGATGTCGAATAGCAAACTCCAACAACTTATATTCCCTATCGGAAAAATAAGACATGCTGATATTGTAAGAGACCTGAACATAAAGTATGGAATTGCTTCCAATTTAGACTTAAAGAAAAAAGAATTATAGAAAAATAATAGGAAAATATTTTTAGAATCTATTGTACTCAAGAAGGATTTTTTTCCAGATCTATAGAAAAAGGAAAAAAAAAAACAGAGACTTCTAATTCTTCTTCTAGCATGTCTTATTTAATAACATAAATAAATAAATTTGATTATAGAGCGCGTAGCACTCTCGTTGGTGCGCAGCTCTTTAAAAAAGAAATGTTTCATACTGACAAGAATGTTTGTTACTGATAAAATTATCAGATACTGATAAACCTTGCTCAATACTGGTATAATTATTCAGTACTGATAAAAATGTTCAATACTGATATAATTTTAGAATACTCGTAATCTTTAATACTTGCTGGAGGTCCAAGGACATGGCAGGATTGTGTCTCATTGCATCACCAAAGCAGAGGGCGACATGTGTCAATTATGGGTACTTAAATTCCCCACTTCTGATGAAGCTCGCAACATTATTTCTTTTTAGTTCCAGAATTAAAAATAAACGAAGCCAAGCCAGTGTCGAAGGTCTAAGAATATTATGTCTCGAGGTCAAACCAAAGCAGAGGAAGACATAAAGTCGATTATGGGTACTTAGCTTCCCCAACCTCTGATGAAGATGACCTTGTTGTTCACCTTCGAACAACTATGGCGGTTTAAAAAAAACATAATAATTTTCTTAGACTCTTTAACCCCCAAATTAAAAAAAATAAAGATAATCTTAAATTGAATAAGAAATTAAATCAACAGAAACTGACTAAAACAAGCTAGACTTTTCACTCCCATAGCCACGAGCAAGCAACTACATGAAAAGTGGTAACTAAAATATAATGTAGAAATAGAAAAATGCTGAATAGCTAATAATATAATAACTTATGAAATCTATATGTAACCTATAAGAAGAAGTTTAAATATTAAAGAAAGAAAACAAAAAATTATTATAGAAAAGTTAAAACAATGAAGAAAGATTAATGAAACAGGAAATCGAAGTGAAACTTTTGGGAGAAAAAATAATTTAACCTTAAACCTTAGCTGAAAATAAAATGGAACTAGAATATATAAAACCAGTAGAGATAACTCCTCCCAGAAGTCGTCAAGCTGCGCTACCTTTGCAAATCAAGATTCCACACATACAAGAGATGCAAGATATATTTGGATAAACAGAGAAGAAACAGTGAAGAGATTTGAAGAGAACTGTCAAGAATTTATGTAGACAAGGATGGAAGAATATTTAGAAGGAGGCTTTTTCAAGGGAGTATCAGAACTCTAAAAAATCTTGGAGTCCCGAACTTTTTTTTTCAACCTCAAGGAACGAACTCTGGAGGTATGTATTGAAGGGGTTTAAAATCCCCGGAGATACGAGCAATTTAATTTAGTATATTATTATTATTAAGAAATGAATGGCAATTGACTTTTAGGAAATCATTAATAAAAATAAATTAAAAATCTCGAAGATTTATGATAGACTTGATCCAGACAAATTGAAGTTTCTATTCTTAACAATAAACTATTTATTCGTGGAAAACCAAATAAAGATAACTCATTGTTAATAAATTATTATTATTTCTATTTTCATTATTTAATATTTAATATTTAATTAATTTAGATTATATTCAAAGAGTGATGGAATCAAAATTTTAAATTATCTGATTATTTCTCTAAACCTAAAGTAATCTTTAAATGGATTCAAGAACTTGAAGAGAAGGCTACCAAACAATTATTCTGCCTAACTAAAACCTAAAAGTCTTTTATATTTAAGTATTCATTCGTTATATATATTTGACTTTTATTCGCAGAAACTAAGAATTAAAAATTCACATTCTGTTCATTAAGAAACCTTAAGGAAACAAATTTTCGAAACTTTTATCATTCCAAAAAACTCAATTTTCTTGTTATAAGTTTAGATAATCAATCTTTTATTTCTTGAATTCTTTGATATCTAATAACTTAATGAAAGAACCATAATTAGATATATAAGAATATAAAATCTTAAGTTTGTAAAGTTACAATATGTGAATAAATATCTAGAATAAATCAACTATATAACTTAATCTATCTTTAACTTACCTTTTCAATTTATTTTGTAATAACACTCTAATATTATTTCCGTGTCTTTATGATAATTTACTAAGCAATTTCGTCAAGAAACTTTATTTATATAATCTTTTTATGTTGCATTTTATTTATATCTTCATATTGCTCAACATTAAATTTTCTTCTGCTTAAATTCTTGCTATAGATATCAATCTAATTTAATAAGGTATAAAATTAGATAATTATTTAAGAACCTTTTACTACCAAGATTATATGAATCTAAGTATGTTTTTAGAATCAAAGAAATATATTTTAATATAGATTTGTTTTTTAGCTTGTATCTTACTAAAGATTTTCTATATTAAATTCAATCTCAAATCTATTATCTATAAAATCCTTCTATTATGTTCTGCTAGAGTTACTTATGTGTGTATATATTTTTAGAAATATACTTGACTGCCTCTTTCATAAATGATGAAAAAGTAACGGATGGAATCTTTCAATTTACTTTTTTTAGTTTGCTACTAAAATTTTAATTCTAAAAGAGTGTAATAGTACAAGATCAATTTCTAAACAATTTTATAATTTTTATTCTCTAAGACGTTCCAATAATAGTCATCTAAATAGATCAAAAACACTTTATTATAATTTTATTAAAATACCAATTCATCAACTATTCATATAGCGCTATCTATTTCTAAGGGTTATTGATTAAATTAAATAATAATATTTTAAACTTTTATTTAGCTAAAATTATCCTCTCTTTTCTTAATTACTCATGTGCATGCTATAACTATTTTACTTAGAATATCTTAAAATAATTAAGTTCCTTTCTAAGTCTAAAAGATCAATAGATAATGCTAAAGATAAATGTATTTATTAAAATATCATTAAAATTTATTCTTTTAATGTATTTAGAAAATAATACACTTCTTTATTTATTTTATATTTCAACACTATTATTCTTTATAAAATTCCTATAATGACCTTCATGCTATTTTATCTCTCTTCTAGATATACTTTTATAAGCTTACATATCTAACATTAATATTTACTTTCTCATATCTATTCTTCTAACTATTAATATGATACTTCTATCTTATTATACCAAATCTTTAACTAAACCTCTAAAAGTTTATTCTATGTTATAAGCAATTAATATTAAATTATAACTGTAAGAAATAAATAGATAGCAATGGATAAATGTAATAGCTTAATTGCTTAATCTAAGTTTGTTATAATACTTTTATTAGAATCACTTACTGACTTTTGAAAGCTTATTTTTTTAATTATTTTAATAGTTTAATTTCTATGTTTTATTATATTAATTATGTAACCAATGGATAAATACAATACATCGCTTCCCTTTTTACACTCCCTAAAAGAACAATCCTCCCAGCAAATCTTAAGTGGACTGAGTAACTTAGATAGCTAAAGGACTAAGACTAGTAGAAAAGGTAGCTTTTCTAGTAAGTGACTAATTAATTAAATAATTTTATAGTCAAACATTTATTTACCTTAGAAATCAGTATCTTAGTAGTTTTGCTCATATAAAAACAGAGAAAATGATGATTCTCCACTTTCTTTAAGTCCTTTAACTACTTCTGTAAACAAATGAGAAGAAGCATCTCCTATTAAAAAAGCAAGTTTAACCATATAAAATGAAGAAAATACATAAAATGAAGAAGAAAGGAAATAAATAAAATGTAGTCAGACTTAAGGAATAAAAGATTTCGGAGTGTTTATAACGAGTATCTTGTTACTGTTTGCTATTTAGTGTTTATTAATGAAATATTTAATAGAGACAAGAACAGATTAAGATAAAGAGTGAATATAAAATGAAAACTTTTTTATTATATAATTGAATTAAATAATCTTTAGACTTTATAATTATTTTATTTAGAGTAAATATTTTCTTAAATAAAAGTAGAGATATTAAAAAAAGAAGAGAGATAAGAGGGAATTTTAAGATGTTTGATGAAATTAAAATGAGGCTAAAGCATTTTGTGTAGAAATAGGTTAATATTTAATCATCCTATAATAAACATTAGCTTAAGATAAACAAAATTTTAGCTTCGCTTTTTCAAAGAATTTAATATTTTTATGAATAATAAGATTGTTATATTGCTTTATAAAATATCTAAGTTTAAATTAATTTTTTAAAGAGTTATCATAATGATTTAAATAAGAATTTCATCACAATGTAGAACTTTAGTTTAATTATTTAGATATTTAAACAGTATAATTATCCCTAGTTATTTTTTTGTTCTAATTTCGCTTTTTTTCTAATTTAGAATTATTTCTATAAAAGGATTTTTTTTGGTTCAAATTGAACTATGTTAGATATAAATGAAATAGTAGAATATTCTATTATTAATATTGTCTTAATAACTAAAAAAATAGGAATTTCAATTTTTTTTCTATTTAAAAATAAAATAATAATTACACTATTTTTCAGAGTTTTTTAAGTTTTCTGAGTTTTTTTTATAAATTAGAAATAAAAAATAGGTAAAAGATAAAATTCAAATAGATTTGAAGATTTTTGCCTAAAAAAATGAAATAGTGAATCCAAGAGCCCAATATGTTTTTAGTCAGATTTAAGATAGATCTTGTTAAATAATTTGAGAGTTAAAGTACGAAATTTCTTTGAATTTTAATATAAACATAAAATCAAGTATCTAAACTAAAAACTATACCAAAAATATTTATCTCTTCTACTATATGCTAAGGTTTCTAATTTGCATAAATAGATAAAATTTAAACTCCTAAAGTCTTTAAATATTTACTGTGTAATTGCAATTATAGATAGGTTACTTATGAAATTTGGTATAAAAACTATCTTATATAAGCAAAGCTTTGTTCTCAAAATAGATAAATAGCTCTATAATTAAATAAAGGTAAAGTTAGAAAGCAATAAAGATTTTTTAAGAAATCCCTACAAAAAGAAATAGATGCTTAATAAATTAAAAATAGAGCAAGACAATTAATTTATAACAAGTCTATAAAGCATTTTTATATATCCCATATCTATAATATGCTACATAGTA